>JMQE01001573.1:0-16370 GCA_000731825.1 Hypocrella siamensis | reverse complement strand
CCCCCCCCCCATCCAAAACGCCCTGGGGAAAAAAAATTTCAGAGGAAAAAGAGCAACATTTGGAACTAATCATTTTGAGAAGCCAAGAATCTCCCAATTATATCCAGTTTCTTGTTTTGCTGCTCGAGCTGGTCGCTCATCGCATCGACTTTGTCCACGAGGACCTTGTGATAGACCTCGAGGCTCGTTTTCCCCTTTGCTTTGGGGAGTTTCTGCCGCTGCGGCCGCTGCGATAATCTCTCCCACACGTTTTGCGGCGGGTCGCGCTGCTTTAGCCCTGCGTCCGCCTCGCCGGGCGTGTCGTGGCTCGTGTTGTTGTCGTCGTCTCGTCCCGAGCTGGCGTCTGCGTTGTTGAGATGCTCGCTCTCCGTGGCGTCGTCATCCGGGTCGCGCAGGAAGAGAGAAGGGTTGTCGAAAGATGGGCCGGCTGCGGGCACTGTTGCTGTTCCTCCTCTTCTGGAGCCACGCACTGTTGGTGTTGCCATGATTACGAGCTCGGGCGGCCGCTTGACTTCAGTAGTGGCTTGTGGTTCGGCTTCTTGGTTGGCCGTGTCGTCGCCGTCTTGGTTTTTGCTGGCTTCTTCTGCCTTGACGGCGGCGGAATCTCCTTCCGACTTGAAGGTGGCGTTTTTCCGACACTCGTCAACGATCCTCTTCTTGAGCGCCATGGTGATGACAGGTTGGTAGTAGGGAAGGCCTGGTTGTTTTCGCATGAAGTCCTTGAAGCAGGGCAGCGTGCCCAATATCCGGCTGCCAAACATGGCAGCCAGTACGATGTACTCGGCCAGCTTTGGTCGTCGTCCGTTGATCCGCCTGTATATCTTGTGTGCCGAGATGTGACACGTGTGCTGCGTGACGTTGCAGCGCAATACCGTCTCTTTGAAATCCGCCTTGAGCGTCGGGCTCCATTCCGGCGACTCCCGATCCCAGATCTCTGTGAGCCGGGCAGAGACGCGCTCATCGACGTTGTTTACCGGACTGAAGACTGGTCCTGATTCGGCTACTGCGTCGTCGACAGCCCGTTGCGGGCTGGAGTCCTCCGAAGCCATCTTCGAGACGAATTTGACAGTAGGTGAAGGTGAGAGAGCTCTCAAGAGGGGGAAAAGGACAGCTTTTATAGGCGGCAGATGGCACAATCATCGTTGCTGCCAGCTGGTGCCTACAGCTGTTCAGTCGGCCGCAGTCGGCCGCAGCCGGCAGGGCAGACGAGCTGACCGATTCACGAAACGGCTCTCATATCAACAGTATGCCCACGATGTTGACTGATACGCGAGCATGTGCCCATATGTGGGCGTATACTGGGGCATTTTTTCTATACAGGCTGACGTCCTCTAGGCAAAGTCGCAGACGATGAGAACAGTCAATATTCGAACAGGGTTTTTTTTTTAACCTGCGTGTCGCGCAGTGAGATTGAAGTGCAAACGCTGGCTGTGGTTTGTCACGGCAAACGCTATTAGAAGCACACGCGCGCGCGCGAAATGTTGTTGAACGGGAACAACAAGCATATGCTGGATGCTATGGTCGCAGAGGCTCCGATGACTGCCTCCGTCAAGGCAGACACCCCCTCGAATGTCACGAGCAGAGGCGTGCCTGTCGTGAGCGCAAGAATCTCTCCGCCAAGATGCCCGAGTCCATGACACAAGTCACTGCTCTGGTATGAAGGACGTACTCGGGATGCTAGCCGCGCCTTGTTCACTTCTCTTGGAGCCATATCTTGTCAATCATGTTGTGTGCGAGTATTTGATCAAAGTCAAGTGTCAAGGACTGCTCAGCGTTCTGAGCCGGCTGCTGCGAAGGACGTCACCAAGCCTCGTAGCAAGATTTTGGACTGCGAATGGGTTCCTTTCTGTGAGCAAAACTGAATGAGTTTGCTGATGCTTATAAAAGGGCAAAAGTGTGGGTTGCCATGTCAGATCACGAACAGTCCGCCCCCGAGGCATCTTCTCACTCTGAACGCACTCTCTTTAGTCTCATTGTACATGTATTGAATGGCGTGCATAATAGGTAGGTTGTTGGGCGTGACTCATCAAAATAGAGCATACACTTTTGCAACACTGCACATGTGTTGTGACAGTGGTCCATGGATGGCTTCTGAAAAAGCCAAAAACTACAACAGACCAGCTGAAAAATTGCGTAAAAATGTGATGCTAGTCCGAGCACAAGTGGTTGGATCACAAAAAGATGCGGCCATCGGGAGTCGAACCCGAGTCGGCTGAATGGAAATCAGCCATGCTGACCGTTACACCATGGCCGCGTTGATGACAGAATCAGACATTACAACAAAATATACAGCCTGTCATCATGTCAACGAGCCATCAAGGTACCTCTCGCTCGATTAAGAACTCAACTTGCTTGCCATCCCGTTGAAATCAGTAGACGGAGCCGCATGTGTTGGCGCTGGGACAAAAGGCTTGGTGCTTACATTAAAGAGTCGCGACCAATTAGTAATATGTACAGATTCAACGCTTCCAATCATGCACTCATGAGGTAATCGAAACCAGGTTCAGGAAATGAAACAATGCAAATGCATCGTTTTCATTTGAAGTAGGGCAAGCTGAAAAGCAGTACGTTGAATAGGGCATCACAAATGTCCAAGAAACCTAGCTACTCAGGCAAACTTCGCATGGCTCCTTGCTGAGCGGGCAATATATTTTCGTCATCATTGTTTTTTTTGTGAATGGATAATTGTCTGTGACCCGAATTCTCGTAGCAACGTCCGGAAAATAAAAATCGCTAGATCGCTAGGCAAATAACGCCGCGTTGACGTCAACGTGACGGATTTGCCCCGAAGGTGGGGTGATGAAAGTTACGTGATGACCAAGCACGGATCTTCGATTACTTTCTGTAGGAGCGACTTTAATCGAGACAGACGAAGCTGTTGGGATATAAAGAGCTCGACGCAGTCTACATTTCTCAGTAGATCCAGCCCATTATACACCCTGTCCTTTTTCTTTGTTAATAACCCATTTAACAAATCTACGTTCATCATGGCCAAAAAGGTTCTCGCTGTTCTCACCAGCGCTGACAAGCACGCCAAGGTAGACAAACCGACAGGCTGGTATCTGGTATGCAGTCACGCAAAGCCGAAAAGAATGGACAACTGGAGAGAATACTAACCGACGCACCTGATGCATGCATAGCCCGAGTTTTCCCATCCTTACGATGTTCTTGCGCCCAATGCCGACATCGTCGTGGCTTCGCCCAAGGGCGGCGTTGCCCCGCTAGAACCTACCTCGGTTGAAGCATCCAAGTCGGATGAATCGTGCGTCGACTTCCTCAAAACCAAGAAGCATCTGTGGGAAAAGACCACGCCGCTCAAGGACTTTCTCGGACGCGCTTCTGAGTTTGATGCCCTTTTTTATCCCGGCGGTCATGGCCCCATGTATGATCTCGTCTCGGACGCCGATTCCATCAAGTTGATTGTAGAGTTCCTCGACGCCGGCAAGCCGGTGGCCGCTGTGTGCCACGGTCCCATTGTGTTTCGGGACGTCAAGCGAAATGGAGAGTATGTGCTCAAGGGTAAAAAGGTCACCGGCTTTACCAATGTCGAAGAAGATCAGGTGAAGATGACTGAGGCGATGCCCTTCTTGCTGGAGGATGAGTTAAAGAAGGCGGGTGCTACATTTGAGGCGGCTGACAAGCCTTGGGGAGAAAAAGTCGTTGTCGATGGCTTGATTATTACCGGACAGAACCCTGCCTCTGCAAAGGGTGTTGGTGAGGCTATTGCCAAGGCCATCGGGGTCTGAAGGGGGCCATGAGAAAGAATGATTTATTTTCAAACTTCAAGATTGTCATGCCAACATTTTGATTGATTACCTCTCCGTCCGGTGGGCCCCATTGCTGCATGGCGAAAAAGGATGATGTGCATGTGAAAAGAGGTTGATTCAGATGAGCAGAGACGACAGACTCGCGTAACCCGTCTCTGTCGCCGCGAAAACCCGTTCGAAACAGACTCTTGACGAGCACCCAGATTGCCCCCCCTGCCAACCCCGTGCCAAAGGGTTCCAGAGAGAGCACGAGGATTTAAGCTTCGACCAATCCGGGGAGCGACGCATGGGTGGGTGGGTCCACCGCGACTTAAACTCCCACTTCACTTCAGCATTCTTTGAACCCTCTCTCAACTCGCACACTTCCATGTCCGCCGACCCCGTCACCCTTCAACCATGGCGAGCGAAGCCCCGAGGCCGAAGCTGCTGTGGAACTCGGAAAACGTCAAAGATGTGGCCGAGTCGGTCGGCATCAACTCACTCAACGACGAGGCCCTCAAGGCGCTCACGCAGGATGTCGAGTATCGCATCGGCCAAGTCATCATCGAGGCTTTGCGCCTGATGCGCGCCGCGCGCAGGACCACCCTCACCGTCAACGACGTCTCTCTCGCCCTCAAAGTTCTCGATGTCGAGCCGCTGTACGGTTACGACTCGACGCGGCCGCTGCGGTTCGGTGAAGCGAGCATGGGTCCTGGCCAGCCCTTGTTCTACATTGAGGATGAGGAGGTCGACTTTGAAAAGCTCATCAACGCGCCGCTACCCAAGGTGCCTCGTGACATGAGCTTTACCGGTAACAAGACAGACCCCTTTCACGTCATAATTCTTGTCATGGTATACAAGGAGCTCTTTTGGTCACTGACAGGGCCATGGCTGTTGTGCAGCTCACTGGCTCGCCATCGAAGGCGTCCAGCCGTCCATACCGCAAAACCCCACGACGGCCGAATCGCGATCCCAGGAACTCTTGCCCAAAGGCCCCGGAGCCAACCCTGCGCTCGCGGCGCTCGCAGGCAATGAAAACGTCGCCATCAAGCCATCTGTCAAGCACATAGTCAGCAAAGAGCTCATCTTGTACTTTGATAAGATCCAGGCAGCCATTCTCGACGATAACCCCGACGAGGAAGTCGTGCGTCTGCGCCAGGCGGCGCTCGGCTCAGTCCGCGACGATCCGGGCCTGCATCAGCTGGTACCGTACTTCATCAACTTCATCATGGATCGCGTCACCCACCATCTCGACGACACGTTCACCCTCAAGCACATGATGGAGCTGACCAACTCCCTCATCGAGAACCAGAGCTTATTTCTCGATCCCTACGCCAGCTCGCTCTCGGCACCAGCCCTCACGTGTCTCATGGCGCGGAAACTCGGCACAGACGACGGCGTCGACGCCATGCGAGATCAGTACGAACTGCGACAGCTCGCAGCATCGCTCGTCGGGCGGATCGCGCACAAATACTCGTCGTCCAACACACTGCTGCGACCGAAACTCACAAGGACATGTCTCAAGTACTTCTTGGACCCCACAAAGCCGCCTCCTGTCTTGTACGGAGCCATCTACGGGCTCTTGGAGGCCGGCGGTCCCGAAGCCGTCCGCGTGCTCGTGCTCCGCAACCTCAAAGACTTTGACGCGGCAATCTTGCAGCCGTTGAAGGAGAGGTCCGAGGGCAGCATCGAGTACGAAATGCTGGTGCAGGGTCTCGTGCAGGCAGTTGCTTCGCTGACGCAGCTTTCCGGGCTGGCGTCCGTCACCAACGGCATTACCAGCACCATGTCGAACGGCAAGGCAGCGCAGCTGAGTGACTTTATCGGTCCCATTATTGGAAGCAAGATTGCGTCGTCTGGAAACCACGCTTTGGTGCGAACCATTTTAGATGCTCGGCTGCTCGAGTGATGGTTCATACAGTAACTAATGCTTTGTCGACGGGTTCTTTTGCTCTGAACCTTTTTTTTTTCTTTTTTCCTCTTGTCTTTTTTCTTTTCCTCTATTCTTTTCCCTTTTCCCCGTGTCCCTCGCAGGCCGTATCTGGCGGAATCAGCAAATGGGGGGAAAATGAGCAGGGCAAAAATGGCGTTTTACGATTTGGACGAAACGGCGCCAAAAAAAAACAAATTGGCGATCCCACGTCTTGGCAAAAACCAGCATGAGCATCTGTAAATAAAAACCACCATCATGAATAATACCCAAACAGTCCACAAGAATACAAAATCCAACACCACTCAATCTGTAAAGCGCTGTTCCATCATGCATATCAGCCAGTCCATCTCCTCGCCCCCCCCCCCCCCCCCTTTTCTCTCTCTCTCTTCAAAACACCAACCCCTCTGCCCATTCCACCATTCACAGCCCAAAGGCCAGGAACAGCCCGCCCAGAATACTCGACACCCAAAGCGCCGCCTCGCCCTTCTTGATGCTCGACTTGGCAAAGCCCTTGCCCAGATCAAAATACAAGTGCCTCAGCCCATTAATGAAGTGGTACACAAAGGGAAAGCCGAGGAAGAACTTGACGCCTCCCTTGACGACCAGCGGGGCAGCGGCAAACGCCGACGCCAGGCTCGCCGACTCGAGATGCCATCCGAACAAGGGGGCGACCAGGTACGACGTGAAATACAGGTACATGACGCCGGAGAGGGTGCAGCCCGTGATGCGCGTCCAGGCCGAGTGGCCCAGCCATGTCTGCTCGATCTTGTAGATGCCCAGATGGGGGGCTATGGGTCGCTGCAGGCGCTGGCTGGCGAGGATCTGCTGGCCGGCCTCGGGGGACATTTTGGACGTGGTGACGGGGCTGTCCGGGGAAGAAGATCAACACCACTATTAGCTTTGTATTTGTGTGTATGTGTGTGTGTGTGTGTGTGTTTTTGGTCTTACCGTGCGTGAACGAGGCCCAATGCCATGGCACCTCGGGGCACATTTGTCAAGAGACCGGCTGTTGCGCCTGTCACGGTCAGCCGTGAAAGAAGATATATATAGAGAACAGTCATGCTTTCGGCAATCAACGTACCTCTGCGTACAGCAGCAGCGCCCACTCGCGAAACATTCATATTCACGTCTATCCTCTTCCACGAATTGTTTCTTCGTCGTCCCGTCGCGACAATTGTCAAGGGGAAATAAGTAGAAACAAAGCACCATCCAAAGATCAAGGAAGCTAGCTTCTCAAAACCCACACCAACCGGGCTTCCTCGGTCCAAAACAACCCAATCACGCTCCGCCCATTACCGCAAACCTTCCCCCGCACGTGATTCAAGTCGCCTATATGGGCCCCTTGCAAGTAATCACGTGTTCCTGGACGTCGGGGAATTTCTAGATAATCCACACTGTCTCTTTTTTTTTTCTTTCTGACCTCCTCCCTTCTTTCTGCAAGATAGTCACGAAAGTTCGTCGCGCGCCATCTAGGTCCCACACACACGAGCCAGATGGATGCTACGACTTGGTCTTTTCCGACCGACGAGGAGCTTTCGGAGAAGAATTTGGGGAAAATTGGATCCGTCGTTAATCTCGGCTTTGGGTTGTTTCTGTCCCGATGTCGTTTCATTTTTGCGATCTACATTCTTGGCTTGTGTGATGGCGTCGTCGTTGAACCGGTCGAATGGTTGGCTGTGGGCACTGGTTCATATGCATGTTAAGCCTTCACGTTTTGCCGGTCTGGAGAGAGAGCGTGTTTGGGCGAGTTGACGCGACCCTGTACCCCAGGGTCCTATGGGTGTGCTTGTGACCCCGAAATCATTGACTTTACTGCCCACCGGCCCAGGGAGATAGGAAGCTATATGAATCCCGTGCCTACGGTCCACAACACGGGCCAAACGAAATGTGATTCTAAATCATGTCTGTTATTACACCACTCGTACAAGAATGAGGAAACAACACCGCCGCTCGTCTAAAACTTCATCTCACCCAGCGTCACGTCCAGAAAGAGTAGAGACGCCCCGCTACTCCAGAGTGTATATCTGACCTTGTGTGCGTCCAACTCCGAACCAAAACAATATGGAGCTGAGAATCGAAAAAGAAAACGCCGAGTCACCCAAGTCTATGCTGCCGTCCCTCGTTCTTTTTTCTCTCCTGGCTGCAGAGATTATTTTTCCTGCGCCAGAGCCCGTTGTTGCGTTACTGAAATGGACCATTATTCATGTGATTGCCCATCATGCCGTTGGTCGAACCTGGAAATGCTCCATATCCAAACATTCCCACGGAAAGCTGATCTTGCGCGTCCAGTCCGTTGCCAAACATGTCCCAGTTCATGTCCGGTATGTCCAGAAGTCCCTCCAGGAATGGATCAACCACTGTGCTCGGGTGCTGTTGCTGCAGCTGCCGTTGCGGTTGCGGTTGCGGCTGATGCTGATGTTGATGCTGATGCTGACGCTGCTGTAAGAGACTCTGGAGAGAGATTTTGGAATTCTGGCCTCCTTGGAAAAGTGCTGCAGCCTGTCGCTGGGCGTCCCTCTGGTTGGGCATCGGAGTGGCTCCCGCCGATGGTATAGAGGACCGGGATTCGACTGACGGCAAGAGTTCGCGCAGGCGCTTAATCAAACCTGGTGTCTCAATGGGTTGCCCGCTCTGCAGCAAGGCTTGCTCTCGCAATCGCCATGCCCTCAGGGTGATCTGCGCCTGTATCAAGAACTGTTTCTGAGACAGGTCAAACAGCTCCGAATGGTGGCTGTGAACCTGCTCAATGGCGGCCCATGCGCGGTTTGCCAGGGAACCAGTGGGATGCTGACACAACAGGCCCGTCATGACAGCAAAAACATCCATTTGAAAATATGACTTGGCAAACCAGACGAAACCGCACTCGCCCATCGGTCCGTACTGCGCCATCCGCTGCTCAGTGCCCATTATGAAAATCTTAAAGAGGTTATCTTTCGGCCCAAATATCTCCGTGCCGTATTCCGGCTGCTCCTCAATAGGCCGCATCATGTCGCTCAGCTTTCCCATGAAGATGTGACGAATGCTCTTGGCAGCTCTGTGCACATTCCCAGCGTTGACGTCCACGTACTTTTGCTCAATCATTTCGAGCTTCTCATGGAGTTGCCGGAAGTGCTGTCGAGTTTTTGCAAAGACATCTGGCTGCGAACCATTTGGGGCGTCCTTGTTTGAGCTCAGCTCTTGACCTAGAATCGCAGCCTCAAAGGCAGGGCCATTGTTGTTCCTATCAGACTCCATCTTGAACCTGTATATCTCATTGAGCATCATGACAAACGCCATCTCCGTTGGCCCTTCGCGGGGCGGCACCTTTTCCGTGGCGCCTGGGAATATGTCAGCGTCGTTGAGATTAGACGGAGGTTTCGTATCCCATTGCATGGGTTGGCTTGATTGGCTTAGTCCGGAGAGCATGGCAAATTTGTTGTCTTGAATGATGAGTTGCCACCACAATCGACGCCGCATCTCGGTTTCGTATGGATCTAGCCCAAGGATCTCACCGTCGCGATGGTATCCCATTTTCTGAGCTATGCGGACCATCGTTCCGCTGAACACCCAGGCCGCATGGCGATCAAATCGTCCATGCAGACATATCTAGAAACAGGGTCAGACAAGGCGCCCGAGGAGGGGGGGGGTGGTTAGTAAGCTGCATGTTTTCAGACATCACACACCGTATAATGCACCAAGGCCTGCAAGGCAGTCATGTTGTAATTTTTGAGGAAATTGAACTGGATCAGGGCAACCTTGGTTCCAGCCAGAAATTTCTGAATGGCTGATTCCCTTGATATTCCGAGCAGGTGAATAGACTCGCTGTCGCTCAATGACAGCGCTGCCGTGGTGTAAATGGAGAAAATGAGGGCTTGCTGGTGATGGGCAAGTCCGACAAGGTTGGTAGCTCCATCCATGATCATGGGTTGAACAACGGGGACATGAATCACTTTGAACAGAGGATTGACGCGATCCAAATAGAGCTGCCACAGTTTGAATGCGTGGATTGGATCAGGGATGAAGTCTTCAAGGTTGGCCGTCGAAAGATCGCCCGAGAAAAACAGATCCGCATTGTTCTCCGGCGTTAATTCCTCCGAGCCCAAAATACTCGAATCCTCCGGATCCTCTGCCTCGACAATGTCTCGCATCGCTTGCAACTGAGAGGCCATTAGCTTTCCCGTCCATTTTTCGTTTCTTGAAGCAAGACAGTTCCATGTCACATTGCGTCTGCAGCGACGGCAGCAAGATGATGCCAGGGGGTGCGAAACAGAAAGAGGCCAATCCCAAGACGATCCCGGCTTGCCATGTGGAAATTTGTATGGAAACAATAGGCTGCGTCGACTCACCTCCTCATAGACGGTAGCCCAGATATAGCTGTCCATGAAACGGACACTGCCATCGTCATTCACCATGCGACAAGCTGGCTTAAAGCTGTCGGACTCTCTATTGGTCGACATTATCGATTCTGAACTTTGGGGCTTTTCG
Organism: Hypocrella siamensis; assembly: GCA_000731825.1. Lineage (NCBI taxonomy): Eukaryota > Fungi > Ascomycota > Sordariomycetes > Hypocreales > Clavicipitaceae > Hypocrella > Hypocrella siamensis. Next base: position 6,227 of record JMQE01001573.1, on the reverse strand, counting down.
GACTCAGTAGGGGCTGGAGTTGCCGTTGCCGTCGCCGTCGCCGTTGCGATCGCAGTCCCGGCCGTGGCCTCGGTTTGGGGCGTCGGTTGCTGGCCAGGAGCCGAGCCGTCGGCGTACCGCTTGAGCAGCTCTTCGCATCGCGCTAAACGTTCCTGAAGATCTTGGTTGGGGCGCCGCCGTTTCCTGGCCGGAGCAGGCGTGCTTGCAACGCACGTCACATTTGCCTAGATTTGCGCGGTGCTGTCAGCTGGGTGAATCTTGAGCTAGTGTGGCGGTACAATGACGTACCTTGATGCAATTTGAACACGGGGAATTGCGGTCGCATTTGATCTTCCGATGTTGGCAGAGGACACAGGCCAGAATCCGAGCGTGGCGATGCGGTGCAGCGGGAGACGCGGATGCTGACATGGCGACGGTGGCTCACATACCAACGCCGCGAGGAAAAAAAAAAAAAAAAGTTTGCGATGGCCCTTGTATTGTCAATATGTATGTAGGTATCTACCTACCTACGGTAATAGGCAGGTAGGCAGGTAGGCGGTTGCGATATGATATGGGGAGCCCAGAAAGGCATGGGATAGGTATGAATCAGCAGGCCGCCAAGTTCCTGATTTCGTAATGGAAGAGTTCATAGGGCTATATACATGTGGTGACGAGGGTCGGTTGGGTCGCGAAGCTGACCGACTATCAATCCGCTCAACACCATACATAGCTGGAGCTGGAGACAAGACCCGGGCGTTTGCGCCGGGCAGCGGAGCGTTAAACGATCTACATTGGGTCTTGGGTACCCAGTGGGCTTTTGGGGTGGAGAGGCGTGGGCGGCGGAGAGTTGCTGAGCGTGCCTCGCGGCTTTGCTCCAGGTCCCCCCTGCCCAGAGACCTACAGGTATACCTCCAGGTATATACCTGCAGGGGTACATTGAGACCTACCTCCCGAGGTCTCTAGCGGGTTTTCACATCCAGCGGTAAGCACTAGTAAGAGCCCGGGCAAGCCCCAGGTATGTCCCTGCGAACCTGCTTCGTCGGCAGCTACATACTACCTAGTAGGCACCATAATATATTTATGGAGGCCTGCTCTGCGTGCGAGCGCTGCCTGGCAGCGACGACAGGCTTCAAACGCAAAGAAAGCTGAAGAAGAAGCACATGAGTTCGAAACGAGCGAGCTGCTCTGACACCTTACGTAATCTGAGCCATTCTTCGTCATGCCGCTCACCTACACTTGATTTCCAACGTTTCCTGCAGCGCGGCCTTTGAGCGGCACCAACCAGAAACCAGGCCTGCCCGCCGAGACCCACCTCAACGCTCAACGGTGGTTCCCGACTTCGCACTTCCAACCCGCCGCGCATGACTCACTGTGGCACCTTCCACGTACCCCCCCTCCCACCATGGCGATTGAAAGATTCCTCAGTCAGTCCGCTCTAGGACAGCACAGATTGCTTCACGTGGTTGCCTGGACGCAAGGGGAGTGATACCGAATCTCTTGGTATGTACAGAGTAGGGCAATTCCATTCCGAGCCGCCAAGCTCTCTCAGAACCACTCTACTACCCTTCGATATTACCCTTTTGGCAAGGCATCAATCATTGCATGAAAGCTTTCGCGGCCGAATCGGCGGGCATCCAGGACGGAAGTCCGCTCAGCCGCGGGTGGCGGAGTTTCTCTCTTGCAGCCGCATCTTGGCGCCTCCCGGCCGTTAGATGAACCCGATCTGTGGCTAAGGACGCGCTTGGAATGCAAGTTACTCCGGACATTTGACGAGTGGCCCTTACTTTTATTCGTCAGGTATCTTGGCATCAGCTTGATGTTTTATTTCTCGGTGCGCTGATAAAATCAATGAAGGATGAAAAGACATCGCCGCAACATATATGTGAATGCCGTGCTTCCCCTATCTCCTGTGTCCTAACAGAGCTTCCACCGTCTCAAGAGAAGACAGAGCCTAAATCCGGACTGGAAGCGTATGATCTCTCTGATTCGCTGGCTTCTTGATGAGAATCGCTGCCATTGCTTCTCTCATCTGCAGCCGCATCTTGTACGACGGCAAGTGCTCGTCTTTTCTTCTTGTTCGTTATCCTGCGGTGCCGCGCACTCTTCAAGTGTTTCTGCCAAGCTTCCTCCGTCACCAACACCGTCTGACACTGCTCGCAGGTCCTCTTGGCCGGTGTCTCTTTGGGCGGCGGCTGGATGACGCTGCCAAGGACTTGCCTTGCCGTCTCCGACAGATCAACTGCTGATTGGCGCGGCTGCCCCTTGAGGAACTGGTCCGTCAAGAGAGCGGCGGGCTTGACCACGTTCTCTTCAAATTTGGACACGTCTGTGCTATCGACCAAATACAGGTTGCTTACCGCATCAGGTCCCTCGTCTTGCAGACGACGCATTTTCTTCAAGCGTATCCATTTCGTCTGGTACTTGGCATAACGTCTCGTTGCCGTCTTCATGTCCTCCAAGCCTGCCAACTTGAGCCTCTCGGCATCGCTTGCGTCTTGCCCGGAGTCGAGGGCTTCCAAGTATGGTTCAAATTGCTTGAACCCAATTGCTTGAAAAATGCCTCTTGTCGTGTCCATTTCTTTACCTTCGTCTTGCGTCTTCTTTTTGAACATATACAGCTCGTGAACCTCATCCAAGAGACCGCTGTGATACATTTTTTCAACGCGCCTGTCGAGTCGATCAACTAAGACTTCCTTATCCGAGTACACCCAAAACAAGAGTTTGTCCCAGGGTCCCGGAGCTTTGTTTTCCCTTGCACCACAAGCTCTGCGCGCCTCCTGCTCCGCATATAGCTCCGACGCTGGCTTCCCCGTGTGCAAATATATTTCAAGAGACCGCAATATTTTGCGCCGGTCATTCGGGTGCCATCTTTCTGCCATGACGGGATCACACTTTCGAAGCTGCTCCAGCAGCACATCCGTTGGCTCATTCAAAAGAGGATATGACTCAGCCAAATCCGTTGGCTGCTCCAACCCATCCAGAATGACGTCGGTGAACAGCAGCGGGTCGACATAGTACTGCGTTCCTCCAACGAGGATGGGCAGGTTTCCTCTGGCGCGTATCTCTCCAATGACTCTTGTCGCCTCCCGCTTGAAGAATTCTACATTCCATGGCGCCTCGTGAAGGGCAATGTGGCCAAGAAGATGGTGTGGGATGCCTTTTTGCTCGGCATTGGTGATTTTGTTTGTGATGATGGGCAGACCGTTGTATAGTTGCATGGCATCTGAGTTGATCACTTCTCCATTGAATCGCCTTGCAAGCTCTACGGCCAACTGATGAGTCCAGGTAGTCAATAAAACCAATCGAGCAAGCGTCATCTGTCAGATCTGTCAGACGACTTACATCGGACTTGCCAGTGCCAGTCGAGCCCAGCACCACCAGCAACGGCTCGCATGGGATTTTGTGGCTCGCCATGGATGAGACATTGCGACAGAATTTGTGCATTAGGCGATTGAGCGTTTGCCCCATACAGCGAGTCGCATCTCCATCGGCGGTCAGATCGTGAACAACTTCGTCCCAGGCGTTCGGGGTACAATCCTCCTAACTCTGGCAGAATGTTGTTCTTATTAGCTTTCCACCAGTGGTCTGAACAAGCTGGCCCGCTTGCTCGGTGGGTACGTCGCTGGTTGTGGTGGCTTGCGCATGCACCTGTGGGACTGCGGAGTTGCGTCACGTGCATTTCCAGGGTAATTTTGGACACATTTACGTTTCGGAGAGAAATCCTGAGAAGCCAGATTGCCAGTCTCTGGGACGCTCCTATCGTTCAGTGCTCATCTTTCAACTCATTTTCAACTCATTTTGTTTGAGTTCATTGCCGGCTTGTTTTTCTTCCTCCCCTTTTCTTTTCTTGCATGAATTGATTTCGTTCTCTTTTCTTCCTTGCCCTCCTCAGTTGCCTGTCACTGCCGTCATCATGAGTTCCCGTGAGTCTATTTTACTTGACTTTCTGTCGCGCCTCGTTGCGCCGCTTGAATGGAATACTATAAGGGATTCTCGCGAAGTGGTCCAGCAATTCTCTCGCCTCGATACTTGCCTCGTCGCGTAATTGGTCTACGCCAAGTCAGTGCTAATGTGCGCGATACCAATCCAGTGCGGTTTCTCGATCTCGTCAAGCCGTTCGTGCCGTTCCTCCCCGAGGTTCAGCAGCCGGAGACCAAGATACCTTTCAATCAGAAGATGATGTGGACTGCTTTAACCCTTCTGATTTTCTTGGTCATGAGTCAGATGCCACTCTACGGCATCGTCTCATCCGACAATTCCGATCCTTTATACTGGCTGCGAATGGTCATGGCGAGTAATAGGGGGACGCTGATGGAATTGGGCATCACCCCCATTATCTCCTCCGGCATGGTCTTCCAGCTCCTCGCCGGCACTCACATCATTGATGTCAACCTCGACCTCAAGTCCGACCGCGAGCTGTACCAGACCGCCCAAAAGCTGTTTGCTTTTATTCTGTCTGCCGGCACTGCCACCGTCTACGTCTTCACCGGCCTCTATGGTCCCCCATCGAATCTCGGCGCTGGTATTGTCTTTCTCCTCATTCTCCAGCTCGTCGTGGCCGGCATGATTGTCATTCTACTCGACGAGCTTCTCCAGAAAGGCTATGGTCTCGGCAGCGGCATTTCTCTCTTTATTGCCACCAACATTTGCGAGTCGATCATGTGGAAAGCCTTTTCGCCCACCACCATCAACACCGGGCGTGGTCCTGAGTTTGAGGGTGCTGTCATCGCCCTCTTCCATCTTTTGCTGACCTGGCCCAACAAACAGCGCGCTCTCCAGGAAGCTTTCTACAGACAGAATCTCCCAAACATTATGAACCTCCTGGCCACCATCTTGGTTTTCGTCGCCGTCATCTACCTTCAGGGCTTCCGCGTCGAGATCCCCGTCAAGTCCTCTCGCCAGCGTGGCGCCCGCGGTTCTTACCCTGTCCGCCTGTTTTACACCTCGAACATGCCCATCATGCTGCAGTCCGCTCTGTCCTCCAACGTCTTCTTGATCAGTCAGATGCTCTACGCTCGATTCTCCGAGAACCTTCTGGTGCGCCTCTTTGGCGTCTGGGAGGCCCAGGATGGCTCGTCTCAGCTCCACGCCGTCTCTGGCATCGCGTACTACATGTCTCCTCCTCTAAACTTCAAGGACGCCCTGCTTGACCCTATACATACGGCTGTCTACATCATCTACATGCTTGGTGCTTGTGCTCTCTTTTCCAAGACGTGGATCGAGGTTTCCGGCTCCAGCCCTCGCGACGTTGCCAAGCAGCTCAAGGATCAAGGCCTCGTGATGGCCGGTCATCGCGACCAGAGCATGTACAAGGAGCTGAAGCGCATCATTCCCACGGCGGCCGCTTTTGGGGGAGCCTGCATCGGTGCCCTGTCAGTTGCGAGCGACCTCATGGGCGCTCTTGGCTCTGGCACTGGAACTCTCCTTGCTGTCACGTAAGTGCTCGCAGTTGATGAAGAATTATTGCTGTCGGTCGCGCAGTGACTAACAGAACGGGCAGCATCATCTACGGCTATTTTGAAATCGCTGCCAAGGAGGGCGATCTCGCGGGCATGAAAGGGATGATTATGGGATGAGTGTGAAGCCTCCAGGCATCTGGAACATGTGATAGTGTGGGCCCTGTCCTTCATGGTTGGCTTCTAGAGACCACTTGCATGGACTCTGGCCTCCTTATGCCTGACAGATAGTGGAGAAAGGCCTTCGTGTAAAACAAGATTTTTTTATGTCGTGGAAGCAGGGGCTGGGCTGGGCTTAACGGGGCTGGAACTATCATCAAAAATGGCTTAAGAAGGGCGCTCTGCTCTTTTCTCCCACCACATCTGGACCACATCTGTTCGGAGGACTAGGGGGTGGCAGGCCGAAGTTGTTGGACATGGCATCTGGCGAAAAGCATTTCGAATCATGAAAATTTTTCCCTTTACTCCCATTTGAATGGACGCATGCACTAGACGTTTTCCTTGGCAAGGGTCCTGTCATGGTTTGGGTGAGGATCTGAGAAAGGGATGTTTGCATGCTGCCAAGCGAACGAGGCTACCAAGTGGTGATGCTCATGCTCCACTCACACACAAACACTGGCAGACACTCACACGCCTGTCGATAATGGGATGGTTGATGCACGCATTTTCAGATGCCAAGGTGCGTGTTACAAAGTTCTTGATACGTGCAGTGGGTATCAGGTCTTTTTGGCCGGCCGTCCCCCCCCTCCCTGCCCATTCCTTCGGGGGGGGGGGGGGGGGGGGGGCAAAAAA
>JMQE01001572.1:0-16438 GCA_000731825.1 Hypocrella siamensis | reverse complement strand
CACCCCCTCCGCGCTCCTGTCCTCTCCTCCTCCTCTCCTCCTCGTCCCCTCCTCCTCCTGGTCGCTCCTTCCCTCCCCTCCCCTTTCCCAGTTACTGTACGGACTACGTACTACCAACTGCCTGCCCCGCTCTTTTTCCCATTGAAGCTGCCCCTGACCCAGAAATTCCATCCAGTGTCCAGTCCCCCCGACTGACCTGCATTGACCCAACAAATCAGTCAGTCGGCCGGCCGGCCATCCATCCATTCATCCATCTAACCATCCATGTGCTGGTCAAGCCCAAGCCATCCCTTTTCCCCCCTCGTTCCTCGTTTCTAGTGGCAGTGCAAGCAGCGGCAGTTCCAGTTACAGTTCCGGTCCCCAGTCCGAGTCCCCGTCCCCATCGACCAAACCCTGTCCTGTCCCGTCCTGCTTCGACGTTCCTCGTGCTCAGCTTTCACGGACCACCACCCTGTTATCCTCAACTCGCATCCCCATCATCACCACGTTCGCAGTCCAACTCTATCGCAACCAACCCGGGGTGCATCCTGGATCAAGCCGCCTGTCTTTTTATCCCTCGTCGCGTTGCTACAATCCGAACGTCATTTCGTCGCCGGGCTCACGCCCCGCGCTATATAATTTTTCTCGCTTCGTTGCCGCGGAATCTGGTCGTCGCAATTAGATCGGCCCAATCGAACAGAATAAAACACCTCAGCTCAGCGAGCATTGCAGACCATTTCAACAGCTTGCATACTCTTGCGCCTCTTTCTCCGCCGGCAGTCAAGTCATTGGCCGCCCGCTGCCGCTGTGCAACCCGTCTACATCATCCATACGTTGATTGCGCATTCTCTGTCAGCGCCACAATCGATATCCATTGCACCGACAGGGACCGCCATCTTGCTTCCGCAACAACGCTCTCGCACCAGTCGGATCGCAGTCCTCACAATAGCACTGGATGCTCCCAGCTCGACCGACACGCTGCAACCAACTCGCCTCAACGTCGTGTTCCATTCGGTTTCAGTCCCATCGCCGCTACGCACGCTTAGAGCCAACCACGCAAAAGGACATTTGGTAGACAGGGGCCTCCTTTGGTACCCGTGCCTTTTCTGTCACAAACAATCAATCCTGGTAATTTTCGGGGTCTCATAGCTCTTGCTCCTCATCTTGGTTTGTGCGCCGTCGTGACGAACCACGACGCACCATGCCTACCATGCTTCAAACTCCATCCAGAGCCTCGACTGCGTCATCATCGTCATTTCAACCACTTTCGCGCCAGAACACCATGTCTTCCTACGATGGGTCGCGTTCGGCGCGTCAGTCAAAGCGGTACTCCATGTCCGCGTTGTACATGTCCATGTCAGCAAATGAGGGTGAAATGCAAATCGAAGATGACCTCGCCAAAGGTAAGTTCTTATGTCAATCACGATAGACTTGTCCCCCTCATGAAGCGCCTTCAAGCCGGCGTCGCTCGCAATTGACTTTTCCCATCTTGGAGAGCAATTCGGGTCATTTAGAGGACTTGCATCAGCTGACTCTGTGCCACAGCTCAGAAAGTTCTCCGCGACTTGAAGTCAAAAATTTCGTCCCAGTCGAAGAAGAACTTTGTTCTGGAGAAAGATGTACGATATCTAGACTCGCGAATCGCTCTACTCATTCAAAATCGTATGGCCCTCGAAGAAGTTCGTAAAACACTACTTGCTCACACCCAACTCGGCGTTCATGGTTCTTACTGAGATTGTCGACAGCAAAACGAAGTAGCCAGCCATCTCGAAGATGCCACCGAAGTACAAGAAGGCTTTTTCCCTAATAACGACAAGACACAAAAATATGGCAACCTTCTCTTCCTCTTACAATCCGAGCCACGGCACATCGCGCATCTCTGCCGACTCGTCTCTATGGCTGAGATCGACTCATTGTTACAAACAGTCATGTTTACGATCTATGGCAATCAATATGAAAGCCGCGAAGAGCATCTCCTCCTCACAATGTTCCAGGTGCGTCTTTTGAAGACTGGTCCCCCCCTCCCCCCCTTTCCCCTGATGCGACAAGCTGCTGGCTTTCGACATGATCAATCAGCTGATTTATTCCAGTCGGTTCTCACCTATCAATTTGACCACACACCCGACTACTCCTCATTACTCAGAGCCAATACTCCGGTGTCACGGATGATGACGACATATACGCGTCGCGGACCTGGCCAAAGCTTTCTGAAGACTGTCCTGGCTGATAGAATTGACAGCTTGATTGAGTTGAAAGATCTGGACCTGGAGATCAATCCTCTCAAGGTGTACGAACGCATGCTCGAGCAGATTGAGGAGGATACCGGGAGTCTTCCAAATAATTTACCCAAAGGGATAACTGCTGAGCAGGCCGCCGAGAATCCTCAGGTCCAAGCCATTATCGAACCCCGGCTTACCATGCTCACTGAAATCGCGAATGGATTTCTAAGCACCATCATTGAAGGGCTTGAGGAGGCGCCCTATGGTATTCGATGGATCTGTAAACAGATTCGAAGTTTGACAAAGCGCAAATACCCTGACGCGAACGATCAAGTTATTTGCACGCTGATTGGAGGCTTCTTTTTCTTGCGATTCATCAATCCAGCGATTGTCACACCCAAGTCGTACATGCTCATCGACGGGACTCCTTCAGAGCGGCCCCGACGGACGTTGACGCTGATAGCCAAGATGCTTCAGAACCTCGCGAATAAGCCGTCATACGCCAAGGAACCGTACATGGCCAAATTGCAACCCTTCATTCAGCAGAACAAAGATCGAATCAACAAGTTTATGCTTGATCTATGCGAAGTCAGCGACTTTTACGAAAGTCTCGAAATGGACAATTACGTTGCCTTGTCAAAGAAGGACCTCGATTTGGACATTACTCTGAATGAAATATATGCCATGCACGGCCTCATCGACAAACACTACCAGGAACTTTGCAAAGATGAAAACTCACATTTGGCCATCATCATGTCAGAACTCGGCTCAGCACCAGCACAGGTGCCGCGGAAGGAGAACAGGGTGATCAACCTGCCGCTGTTCAGCCGGTGGGAGACGGCCATTGACGACCTGACCGCTGCTCTTGACATCACACAAGAGGAAGTGTACTTTATGGAAGCCAAGTCCATCTTTGTGCAGATTCTGCGAAGCATCCCCCAGAGCAGTGCGGTAATCCGCCGGCCTCTTCGACTGGAACGGGTTGCTGACGCTGCCGCTACCAGCCGTAACGATGCCGTCATGGTGCGCAAAGGGATTCGAGCCATGGAGCTCCTGTCACAGCTGCAGGAGCTCGGTGTGATTGACAAGAGCGATCAGTTTGACCTCTTACGAGACGAGGTCGAGCAAGAACTGCAACACCTTGGCTCATTGAAAGAAGGCGTCATTGCCGAGACTCAGAAGCTCGACGAGGTCTACAAGACGATCCGAGACCACAACACTTACCTCGTTGGTCAACTCGAGACGTACAAGAGCTATCTGCACAACGTGCGATCCCAGAGCGAAGGGACGAAGAGAAAGCAACAGAAGCAGCAGGTTCTGGGCCCATACAAATTCACTCATCAACAACTCGAAAAAGAGGGGGTGATACAGAAGAGCAATGTCCCGGATAACAGACGGGCCAACATCTACTTCAATTTCACGAGTCCCTTACCGGGAACGTTTGTGATATCACTTCATTACAAGGGTAAGTTTGTTAACACTAAGCTTGACAAGATGAGGATGTGCGCAATTACTAATACGTCTTCCAGGTCGTAACAGAGGTCTCTTGGAGCTCGATCTTAAACTGGACGATTTACTCGAGATGCAAAAGGACAACCAGGACGAGCTTGATCTGGAATATGTTCAGTTTAATGTGCCGAAAGTGCTAGCTCTGCTGAACAAGAGGTTTGCTCGGAAGAAAGGGTGGTAAGGCAGAAGCCCGGCGAGTTGAATCTCTTATCGGTGCAAAATGACGAAGTCGAGCGGGCCAATAGGCGTTTTGGGAAAGCAGAGATACCACAGCCGTTTTTTTTTTTGTTCCCTTGTTTTCGTTTCTTCCATTCTCGTATCACATAAGGGGTGTTTGGACAGGGCTACGACCACGACTGGGGATCGATTTTTCCTTTTATTTTGTTTTTCTCCTATTGTTTGGCCTATTTTCCTCCATTTTTATTCGATTCTTACCGACACGTCGTCTTGGCGCGTTGTCTAGAAAAGCTTGCTCTGCCGCCGACCAAGACACGGGCTGCTCTGGCGACGGATGGACGCAAAGTTTTGTATGCACAGAGACAGCAACAAAACCGCGTAATAATGTAAGGGCGGTAGGGGGTTTTCTTTACTTCTGCTGCGACTGGTTCGCAGTGGGAGGGGTTTTTTGTGTTTCGATTCAAGGAAGTCCAGATGCTGCTTGAAGTATAAGGGGCAAATTGTCCAGAAGTTGCTGGATACTCACGAGCCCGAGGGGTTCAACGAGTCTTTCTTTGGTGGCGGACGCGCGTTTTCAGAATTAGCGACTGTCTCCGTGTTGAAATAATACCCTCTCTTGTCTTGTCGACATTTGATTCTACCATGTATCTGTGCCTCTCGTCAAAAAGACTCATTATTCGTCTGATTGAGCGTAAGCAAAAGAAATAGCCATAATAACCCGTACTTGTTTACCCTGTCGAAGAGACGAGCGGGGGAAACAACAGAAGGAAAAAAAAAGGCAACAGGTTGAAACTCCAATGCTCTTCTTCTCTTGAGGACACCCTGTCGTTCCCTTTCCGTCTTCCATCGTGACGGTTCAAAAAGCACCTTTCCTGAGCGGTTCCAATCAAGATTCTCTGCGCGCATCGTGGTTAAAGCAGACCACCGCTTACCAACGAATGAACAATGCGACATCACGATAGACTCTTTTTTCGAGGCCCATTGGGAAAAGAGCCTTCGCCGGCTTATCTTGGCATCGCTGTCTGCAAATGTGTTGAGCTGTTCGAAAATATGACTCATCCCTTGAAAGAACCCCTAGTCCTACGGCCTATTCTTATACAATCAAGACGCATGGCGTCATCCCGCTGTGCTACGAATGCCCAATAATTCACTTGCGCCTTCCAAGAATCGTGCTGTGCTTCCCTTTAACCATGTATCGCGCCAACATCGGCACGCGAACCGTTGAACCGAGCCCAAAACTAGGAGGCGACGGAGACGGACTTGTTAGCTCCGGCGTCGGCCTGTTTCTCGCTTTCGTCTACCTCCATGGCATCCTCTTCGCGACCTACGCCACCTTCGCCCTCACCGTCTTCCTCTTCTTCGAGTTCTTCCTCACTCTCCCCCTCAATGTCAACGCTGCCGTCTTCGGACATCTCTTCCTCCTTTTCGGCCTCTTGCTCGGCGCCTGCCATTTCAGCATCCTCTCCAAGTTGTTCTTTCGGTTCCTCGGGGGCACCGGCCGCAACTTCTTGTTCTGCCTCTTCTTCTGCCTCCTCGGCACCATACTCTTCGCCGTCTGCAACCAAATCGGCCTCCGGTTGCTCAGGAGGATATTCGGCGGGCGCAGATGCCTCCGAGTCCCTGCAGGTGTTCTTGTGAGCACTGATGCAAGAAAAAAATATAAAGAAAAATAAAAAGTCGACTGTACCATTTGATCGCAAATCTCGTCACGCGGGGCTTTGCAGAGAGTATGTTGCGCTGTACGCGTTCGATGAGTGGCTTGGCCGGCGGCTCAGCGTTGAGCTCTTCGGAGTCGTATTCATTGTTGACATAGTAGCCTACACGGACAAATTCGCGGCCATCGTATGCGCATGTCAAGAGAATGACGGTGACACCCAGAATATCAGCGTCGGGGATGCGTGAGGTGCTGGGTGATTCGGCCTCGAACAGGAACTTGTTAACTCCAACTGGAACTGGACCGACGAGGAGCGAGTCGAGTTCTTGATCATATTGGTCCCTACGGTCATGTCAGTTCACCATACTGCGGCATCGTGGCAGTGACGTTGTAAATCATCGCCGTTCGTCGGCAGATATGGACGTACGAAGTGGCAGAGCCGACATAGATCAGCTTCCATTCTAGATCTGAGGCAACAGTCAGCTGAATTGCGAATCCTTCGTAGAGGGACTCCAGCACAAGGGCACAGTATTCGGTGTATTGCATGAATTACCTTTTTCCAAGGCCTCGAGGCACTCAAAAGTAATCTCAAACTCGTACTTGTCGGTGAACTTGGCGGGGTTGTTGAGTACCTTGACGCCTAGCAGCGAAACGACCGACATGGTGTTCTACTACGCTCTTGCGCCTTCTGCTGCGTCACGGAAAGGTAGTGATGAATGCTTGACAAAGAACAATGTCTAGTGGGCTGGCCAAAAATCGAGCTTTGCAATGACACCTTGACGCGATGTGATTTTCAGATGATGCGGATGAAAGCGATGGGGAAGAGTTTGGAGGGACAGAGCAGACACCAACCATGCAGGTGGGATTGCGAGGCAAAATAACCTGAGAAGTGATGCGGTTGAGAAGAGCAAGTCCGAGCTGACAGAAAGGGATGGCGTTGACAGGAAAGGAGCGAGAAGCGAAAAGACGGAAGGTGGGAAGGCGGACGGTTGACAGAATACAAGGCACAATATTACGTACACGATGCTCTTGCAAACAAATCGCGGGGACGCGCCTGTTGCAGCCCAGGCGCGTTGAGAGGTAGCCACCAAAATGCCCGCATCACGTCCAACGGTGAAGTGCATGTAGCTGCCTACTAGGTACCTAGTACCTACTAGGTAGTGGGTACCCAGGCACGTACCGCAGTGGACGCACTAACCAAAGTGGGCCCTGGGCCGTCCGCATTCACCGCCCGATCCATTGAGGCTTTTCTGCCGTGAGCTTGGAGCGTCCTGCGTGCGCTACATTCAATGTCGCTTGCGCAACAAGCTTGACTGGAAAATCTGTGCTAATCCCGCAACTGGCACCGCAGACGCCCAGTGGAGGTCGGACATCGTACCAGCATCACCCTATCGCATTGGAAACGAATATACATATTCTCCATAGCTTCTTCTCTTCGCTTGTGCTGGCCCCTTGTGGATACTGAACAGCCGTCTCGGCTTCTCGCTTGCCTTATGCTCCATCTCCTCTCGGCCGACCATCTCATACAGACTTGCCTGTGCAGTTCGATATAGTGTCGCGCCTCTTTCAGGTGCTATTACTGGCATACAGCATTTTTTTAGTGGCAGTGTCGTTCAAAGGTCAGCCGATCGATCATCTGTGCATGACGGTTCAGCAGTCGGTCTTCTCGAAAACATCTGCATTCTCAGTCACAGCTTTCTGCCCCTTGCATTGACTACGACGATTATTGAACGACGAGCTGGCCATTCTCATCTGCTCACAGCATCTCAAACTACGGTTCTGGCATATCTGCTCAGATGGCCACCGAGAGCTCCAACTGGGAGGCTGGAGCGTCTAGCTTGGAATATGACCCGCTCGCACGGCCTGGTATCGATCACGACCAATCGACCGGGGGGGTTGCAGAACCCTCAGAAGCTACGAGTGAGGAGGCGGTCGAGATAGAGGAGAACGACGAAGACCAAGAGGACGGCGGCGAATACGACCCAGAATCGGTGGACTTCGATACCGTCGCACCGCAATCTGACAAATCAGCATCAGGGATCGTGTCTTCAAAACCCGCTGCCAAGCCCAAAACCTCGGGCGGTTTTGTGATCGAGGCCTCTGATGATGACGAAGATGACGAAGATGATGACGATGATGAAGGGGATAGCGATCAAAATCATTCGGGAACAGCAGCTTCGAACCGGGTTGCACGCCGCCGCGGCTCAGCAACAAACGGAACCACACCTGCTCCACGCTCGGATGCCCTGCCTCGCGCGCCTCTTACTATGGCTAATGTTGACCCTGTGGCCTTATTTGAGGCACGCATACTGGAAGATCCCCGTGGTGATATGGACGCTTGGCTCAGCTTGATAGCCGATCACAAACGGCGTAGTAGAACAGACGACTTGAGATTGACGTACAACCGATTTCTTGACGTTTTTCCTCAGGCGGTGAGCATTTCGACACCCAGCTGATACTACCTCCAAGGTACTGACTTGTCTTTTCTACCAGGCCGATATCTGGTCAGAATGGATAGGGATGGAACTCAACTTGGACAATTTTGTTGACGCTGAACATCTGTTTGGTCGGTGCCTCATGATTGTGCCCAATGTCAGCCTCTGGACTCTGTATCTCGACTACATACGGAGGCGGAACGATCTGATGAATGACCCTACTGGGCAAAATCGCCGTACTGTTGCTCAGTCATACGAGTTCGTCATTGACAACATTGGTGTCGATCGTGATTCTGGTAGTATTTGGCAAGACTACGTTCATTTCATCAAAAACGGTCCGGGTCAAGTCGGTGGCACGGGATGGCAAGACCAGCAAAAAATGGATCAGCTGCGAAAAGCTTACCACCGCGCGATTACGGTTCCCATGTCAGCAGTCAACAATTTGTGGAAAGAGTATGATCAGTTTGAAATGGGCTTGAACAAGGTCACAGTACGTTCAGTCCATGAGTCGCAGTAATGCGTGGGTTTCTCTTTTTCTTCTCGCGTCGTCGCACTAATCCAAAGCCAATCAAACAGGGTCGCAAGTTCATTCAGGAGAGATCTCCTGGGTACATGTCTGCCAAGAGTGCCAACATTGCGCTCGACAACATGGCCCGTAGTCTGAAGAGATCTAATCTACCGCGACTGCCACCTGCCCTGGGGTTTGACGGGCACGAAGAATTTCACGCTCAAGTCGATTTATGGAAGAAATGGATCGCATGGGAAAAGGATGATCCTCTGGTCCTCAAAGATGATGAACCCAAGGCGTACAAGCAACGCGTAGTTTACTGCTATAAGCAAGCATTGATGGCTCTCCGATTCTGGCCCGAAATTTGGGTCGGTGCCGCAGCTTGGTGCTTTGACAACGACATTCGAGAAAACGAGAAGGTTCTGGGCACAGATTTGCTCCTGCAGGGGATTGATGCAAATCCCGAAAGCGTCTTGCTTGCGTTCAAACATGCCGACCATATCGAAGCGCATTACCCGGAGAAGGAGGTCGACAAGTCCGAATACGCCAAGGCGGTACGGAAACCTTACGATGTCGTTCTCGACACCTTGTACAAAATGGGCGACAAAGTCAAAGAACGGGAGAAGCTCGAAGTCAACACTCTGAAAAAAGCCGCAGCACAAGAGCCGGCCGTTCAGGAATCTATAGAAGCAGACGACGACGACGACGACGTCGACGATGATGATGATGATGATGATGATGACGACGAAGGAGAGCGCAAACAGAAGAAATCACCCACTGAGGGGCGCATCGCCGCCATTCAACAGGCATACGCCTCGGAGGCACAGCTCCTATCAAAGACGATCTCGTATGTTTGGATCGCCATGGCTCGCTCCATGCGTCGTATTCAAGGAAAAGGCAGCCAAACAGAAGGTGGGTTGCGAAAGGTTTTCACAGATGCTCGACAAAAGGGTCGTCTGACCAGCGATGTTTACGTGGCCGTGGCTTTGCTGGAATCGATCGTGTACAAAGATCCAGTAGGGGCCAAGATCTTTGAGCGCGGAGCGCGGCTGTTTCCCGATGATGAGGGCTTCATGATAGAGTATTTGAAGTACCTGCACTCAAAGGATGACACTACAAGTAAATCTCATCCCATCGTCCCCACCTGTCCTTCCGCAGTCACAAGTTTCTCTAACAGTTGCTGGTAGACGCCCGGGTCGTGTTTGAAACTTGCGCCAATCGTCTTGTTTCCAAGCCGGAGACGGCAGCCAAGGCTCGGCCGCTCTATGCCTATTTCCACAAGTACGAATCCCAGTACGGAGAGCTTTCGCAGATTGCAAAGTTAGAAGCTCGCATGGAAGAGCTCTTCCCAGACGATCCAAAGTTGAAATATTTCACGTCGCGGTATTCATCGGAAACTTTCAACCCCGTGGCAGCCCCTATCATCATCTCCAAGGCAGTTCAGATGCGGCCCAAGCAGCTGGTGCCCATCATCGAACAACCTGCGCCCGCGCGACAGAGCGTTCCGCCAACAAGACGTGAACAGAGCCCTCGGCCACAATTCGTACGAGCAACAGCGTCGCCGAAGCGGCCATTTGGAATTGACGACGAGGAGCTCAACCCATCAAAGAGGCTTGCCAGAGGCGTCTCTCCTCTCAAAGGAGCCGCCGGGCGACGTCTCGATCAGCAACGACGCAACCAAACCTCAGCTCTGCATCGAGACATTACCTTCTTGCTCGGTATTCTCCCTCCGTCTCATACCTATGACGCTCAAAGATTGAACCCGACCGGCATGGTTGCTATCCTTCGTGACACCCAGATCCCTGACTTTGCGTCTTGGAAGGCCAAAACAGGAGGCCAGTACCTATTCGCGCCTCAAAATCACAGCAGACAAACTTCAGGTGACTTTGTGAGCCGACCCATCAGCCCTTTCGGGCGCCTGGCCTCGGCAACGGGAGGGTACAGAAACTCGCCTCTGAGGACGGATAGCGGCAGCGTCTACCCAGGGAATCCCTACGCACCGCCTGACGCCGCCAGCATGGCTCCGTCCTGGCAACCGCCTGCGGGGATTGGAAGCAGTCCCAATTACGGTGTGCCCCCGGCAGCAGGCCAGTATGGAGGGTACCGGTTCTAGGTGATGAAAGCCAGCAAATACAGAAATGCAAGGAGAGGGAGGCAAGGGAAGAACAGAGCGGGAGGATGCGGAAGGAGCAACAAGGAGCCGAGAAGGAAGAAGTTCGTGATTCGCCTCAATAAACACCCACTGGCATCATCTCCCACACAGGGGCGGTCAAACGGAAACATTGTGATAGAAAAGCTTAGGTTGGATTATAGCTAGTATTGGGGATGTGCATGGGAAAAGGCGTTGGGTTCTGAAATCCGGAGAAGCCACAGCGGGTGAGCTTCATGTCATTGCGTGCGCTTCTCTCTTGCAGCGAATCTCTGCCTGCCCATACCCGCCATGAAGAAGGACAAATGTAAAGAGGGGAATTACACATATGCAGTCGAAAGCAGAGACTCGCGTGGTTGCGAAAGTAGCAAAAAACATAAAGGCAAGAATGCGTCTTGCCGAGTGGCGGTGACATTGTCAAGTACCCCCAGTATGTGCTGACGAAGCCAGCTAATCGGCCAGAAGCTGTGACAGGACAATCCACGCACATTGTTACCATGTTCCTGGCCTCGCCGTTTGCGTTGCGCAGCCCTTAGCACCGTCGGGCCTCGCGCAGCTGGCAAGGACAAGCTTGGCAACGCAGCAGCTGCTCCCAACTGGCAGCCTGTAAGGCACGTCTATAAAAAGCCTCGCTGTCACAGCTTCCTTTCTTCTTTCTTTTTTTCCCCCTTAGTTGCATCAACCTCGTCATTGTTCTGCGCGTAGTTATATCTCGCGCGTCAAGGCGTAACCTTTGCAAATCCTTCGAAGGGCCGTCTCCCCACCGCCTTTGCTTTGAACTCTACGCAATCTAAATTTTTTCTCTCCCTCGGCTCCTGATCAGTCTTGCTTATTCCGCTCGTCACAATTTCACTTTGAGATCTTCTTCAACGCCGTCGTGGTTTCCGTCGTTTTTCGCCATGTCTGAGCGTGGCCGATCTCCAGCCTCCCCGCGACCTGGGGCTCCAACCATGAGTCTTCCCTATCGACCTTCCGCCAGCCGCTCCGGTTCGCCAGTAAAGACAGGCGGTGCGCCTTCTGGCTGGGTGGCTGGGCCTGGCTACGATCCCGCCAAACCGGCCGTGCAACCCGAGAAGGGCAATACCCGGATGGAACTCCCCCCCGATGCGTACATCTCAGATGCGAAGAAGGATATTTTTGCCCTCCGAGGAAACAGGTTCAACACGGAAGGATCTAAAGCAGTCGTGGAGGTAAATCAGTACCGCATGAAAAAGTTTGACTTCACAAAGAAGATTGTTCAATACGATGTAAGCTCCCCGTCTCTCTTTCCATACATGGCAGAAGCCAGGATGCTCATTTTTTTCAACCAGGTGGTTACCTCTCCGGACGCAGCGTCCAAGCCTGCCCTGATGAAGAAGATCTGGGCCAACTCTGCAACCAAAGCAGCCCTACAGAAATACACATATCAAATGTGGATATTCGATGGCCGCAAACTGGCGTGGGCACCCGGTAGGGTTGATCGAGGAGAGCTAAGATTTACTGTGAACCTGGACGAGGGCAAGCATCCTTCCAATGCTCCTGTGCGCGACTCAGCAAGCTTCTACGTCACATTACGTGCCACGACCGAGGTTCAAATCTCTGCACTCAAAGGCTACCTAGAAAGGGCCATGGAGTTCAACAATGCCGTCCAGGAGGCACTTAACTTCATGGATCATTTACTACGCCAGTGGCCTTCTCAGCATATGACGGCCATCAAGCGTAACTTCTACAGCAATTCTGATCCAGGCCGCCCGCTTGTCGATGGTCGGGTGCTCAAAGTGCACAAGGGAACCTATACATCGATCCGCATGAGCCACAATTTGAACTTTGGAGGAATTGGTCTGGCGTTGAATGCCGATGTGGCAAACACGGTGTTTTGGGTTGGTTCGCAGCCCATGGAGCAGCTGCTGTGCTACTACCTTCGAATGAGTCACCGCAGATGGGAGAACCTGGATCCCTCAACCATGGCAGATGCTCTGCGACCAGTCCGGGACCAGAAAAGGGGATGGCAGCAGTCGGACGCCTTCAAGCTCGCCCGACAGATAAGGAAGCTCAAGTTCACTGTGAAGCATGCCAACCGGCCCGCGGCGCTCAGCGACAAGGTCTACACAGTAATCGACGTTGTTTTTGATCCAAAATACGGCCAAGATGGAGCGACGGCCAAGACTGTGACGTTTGAAATGGAAGGGGGCAAGACGATCTCCGTCGCCAACTACTTCCAGCACCAGTACAAGGCGCCGTTGAGGTACGGCAATCTGCCCCTTATCCTTGCCGGAAAGGGTACCTACATTCCCATGGAATTCGCCATTGTCCAACCCATGCAGCGATATCTCTCCAAGTTGACGCCGACGCAGACTGCGGCCATGATCAAGATCGCGGTCACGCGTCCTCAACAGCGAAGAGCCGACATCGAGAGGGGAGTTGCGGGCCTTCAGTTTAGCAGCGATCCATTTCTCAAGGCTTATGGGGTGGAATTCGAACCCTCCTTTACCAAGACCGAGGCACGCGTGTTGGCTCCTCCAGCCGTCAACTTCGCCCAGGGCACGGCCGACCCCAAGTTCTCGGGCCGCTGGGATCTGCGCGGCAAGAAGTTTTGGAAGGCTAATGTTGCTCCCTTGGTGAATTGGGGCTTCGTCGTGATGGACAATTGTGTGCAGTATCCCCAGCTCTCGGCCTTTGCCAAGAGCTTTCGACAGACCTTTCTCGGTCACGGAGGCAACAGCCCTGCCGAGGCGTTGCTGCTTAATGTGCCTGGAACTATCAGCAATGACCCTTGCAAAGTCGTTGCATGGGCCCACGGAGAGATCATCAAGCAGAGAGGCTACCCGCAGCTCCTCTTTGTGGTGGTGCGAGCCAAGGGTAGCGAGCACTACAATCGACTCAAGAAGTCAGCCGACTGTCGATTCGGCATTCTATCGCAGGTCATTAACGCAGGTGCCGTTCGAGACAATAATGGGCAGTACCATTCCAACGTGTGCATGAAGGTCAATGCCAAGCTTGGGGGGACAACATCGCGAACGGTGCCGCCTTGGAAGTCATCGCCAACATACTTTCCCCGTGACCGCCCAACCATGGTTATTGGACTTGATATATCGCACGGCTCGCCGGGCTCGGGCGCGCCGTCCACCGCGGCCATGACCATGTCAGTCGACCGCGACGCGAACCGGTTCGCCGCCATGGTCGAGACGAACGGATATCGTGTCGAGATGCTCACTCCAGCCAACGTACACGCCATGTTCGGTCAGCTAACGAGATACTGGATGGCTGGGCACGAGAACGCCTTTCCCAAGCACATCATCTACCTCCGCGACGGAGTGGCTGAGGGCCAGTTTGCACAGGTGCTTGACAAGGAGATCCTTGAGATCAAGAGGTATCTGGCGGAAAAGGCGCCCAAGGCCGCCATGCCCAAGTTTACCGTCATGGTGGCCACGAAGCGGCACCACATTCGCATCTTCCCGCAAAAGGGCGATCGCAACGGCAATCCGCTGCCCGGGACGCTGGTGGAACGCGAGGTCACGCATCCGTTCATGTGGGATTTCTATCTGTCCTCGCATGTGGCGATCCAGGGCACGGCGCGCCCTGTACACTATCACATACTCGTCGACGAGATGGGCGTACCCGTCAACGAATTGCAAAAGATGATTTACCACCAGTGCTACTCGTACGCGAGGTCGACGACGCCCGTGTCCATCCATCCAGCCATATACTATGCCCATCTTGCCGGCGCACGGGCCCGAAATCACGAGGATGTGTCCATGAGTGATGCAGGGAGCGTCAATTCGCGGGGGCAGTCGGGAGGGCCAGCTCCTCCGTTGCTGCCCCTCGGAGGCAAGCCTGAGCAAGCTCCTATCGACGGAGAGATGCGCCAAAGGGGATTCATTCGCGGAACCATGTGGTACATCTAATACCACGGGCCAGTGCCTCGTGTTGCTTTGGTTATTTTTGCTTGCTACCTTACTTGCTTGCTCCCTTTCTTCTTCGTGTTATTCCATCTTCTCTTTTTAGATTTCCTCTTGCGCGGGATGAACAGGCCTGACGAGGTGCTCAACCAGGAGGAATCACACCACGACAAGGGTCTGTGAATTGCATCATAAAAAAGGGGCGACCGGTTTGGCGGGGGATGGCGGCGGAGGACATTAATTTTTGCTTAATCTTGATCAAGGCTAGACTTGCCCACATGGGAGTTGAATTGACAACATGGGTTTAAAACAATGACGCTCGTGGCAAACTCATCGCTCCTTCTTTTTTTTTTTTCTTCGTTTCTTGTCACTCTGGAGCGAAGATGAATCAAGACTCTGTGAATCGAGAAAATGCGTCTACGGGGACCGATCCGAAGACGGGGATGACAAAGCGTACTAATGAAATGAGAGAACAAGACTTGATCCTCTCTGTCTCTCTCTCCCTCTCTCGTGGGCCCTGGTTAACAACAACGCCACCGTACGTCGTCGCAATTTCTCCTTGTTGTTCTTCTTCTTCTTCTTCTTCTTCTTCTTCTTTTCACATGGCAGCTGCAGAACCCCAGACTACTAACATCATTCCAAGTACCAGTATTGCGATGAGTAGAGAAGAGCTGGGTAAGAGACAAGGGAGGGAGGGGAAGAGGGGCCAAGAAGACAAAAATCAGGCCAGGACGGGCGTGGCGATAGGCGTTGGCCGCCCACAGCACATGGCAATCACGAGATCGAGAGGGCTTTCGATGGTCGGCCGAGTTTTTCTACGATTGGCGTGCGCTGTGAGACGCCTAGGACCTGGACGTATTGCACAGTACAGTCAGTAGCTAGGTACATGCAGTACATCCAAGTTGACCCATGACGAAGCAACGGTTGTCGGGGGGGGGGGGGGGGGCGGGCAAGACAGAGACAGAAAGAAAGAAGAAAGGTCGCGCGATCACCTGCCGATGCTTCAATCGATAACGGGCAGGGTCGAAATCTGTAGTCCAACCGGGGGGGTGTGTGATGTCGTCTATTGTGATCAATTGGCGTGCCAAGCAGGGCCTAAGGAACCGCCCCCCCCTTGGAAGGAAAAAAAAAAGCCCCATGTTTGAAGCGGATCGAACTTTCTTCTCGATGGCCACGGGCAGGCAGCGCAGCGCATACCAGAAACCATCTGGGACGGGGCGAGAACATCGGATGGGGGGCGGCTGGGCCGGCCGCCCGCAGATCATACGGGGGCTCTTTTTTTTTCCCTCCCTGTACAAGGCACAAGGCACAGCACGGCACGGGCATCAAGGGAAAGAAAGAAAGAAAGCAGGTAGAAGAAAAATAAAAAAAAAATGTGATGAGGGTTGGTGATGTCATTTTGTTTTTTTTTTCTGTATGTGACGAACTAGATGAGTTGAGTTGTTGTCTTTGTGCACAGAAAGGCACGGATAACGTGATGATGAGGGGGAGGGAAGGAGCGAGAGGCTAAGCCGGAGGTCCCTTGGACCAATGTGATGTTTGCTTGACAGCCGTGAAAAGCCGGTCCAGCTGAAATACAACGACAGAACAAGGTTTGGACCACAAAAGTTTCTTTTGAAGATATTATAAAATAGTCATACAGGAAAAAGAAAATGAGGTAAAACCTTGAAGGAAAGAGCAGTTGAACGGGGACCTATATCTGTGGAGTCAAACGAGCAATGTACGCAAGCCGTTTAGCCACGCACGACGAACAAACGCCACAAAATGGTGAGAAGGCGGGGTTGACGAAAGGCCGGACGGCGAGAGGCGAAATTACCAAATTATTCCCGAGTGAAAACTTTCGTCCATACAGAGCGAGCACATTCACGGTGGCGAGAAGGACAAGCGAATGCACATGGTGGCGTTTTTTCCCCTCCCCCCCCCCCCCCCC
>JMQE01001571.1:0-16480 GCA_000731825.1 Hypocrella siamensis | reverse complement strand
CCCTTCCCCCCCTCCCTCTGCACAGTACGGCACGTCCAGAAGGAACCCCGATCGACGACGACATTCCCAAACTCCCGATGCCGACGCAACTTCTTGCGGTCTTCCTCCGCATCTCCTCTACAGCCATCAACTTCTGCCGCCTTCCCGGATTTCCATTTTGCGCTCTTGGCTGGAGCTAAGCCTCAGACATTTCACACCCATCCAGGCCATCCAGGCCATCCGGTCATCCAGGCCGTCCAGGCCATCCAGGCCAGCCACACCTTCTCCTTCGCCAACGCCAACGCCATTTTGCCGAGCGGTACGCGCGGTCTTGCCTCGTCATTCCACCTGCTCCCCCGCCTCATCCACAGACCGTGACATTCGATAGTTCGACAGGCTGCTGCCTCGCGGAACCCTTGGCGCAATCTGCGATTGATCTGGTAATTTTTCTTACTCTCTTTGCCGTTGCCATTCCCGTCCCCACCCACCCCCTTTCTTTTGCGTCGTCGCGGGAAACCTGTTTGCCATGACAAGGCAACTCTCATTCCAATTTTCTTCTCTGTATCGAGACTTCAACTGACCACGGTAGGGTTACATAGAATGACGTGCTTGCCCAACACCCCAAGCCTTGTTGTTTGACATTTCAACACACTATCTACCGACCGAATCACCCACACCGTCCCTTGCTTGGCCCTCCCGACAATCTTGCTCGTATTGACGTTGCTTCGTTGTCGATCAGTCAGAAACCCGCCCGGAAACTTCCTCGTCTATCTTCTGTGGCCGTCACAAGCGTTTGTCTGCTAGATATCTTGCCGTCGTGTCGTTGCCTTGACCTGCTCTTTGTCCCAGTATCGCACGATCACGCCACACCACCCACTGCCAGCTCCTCATGGCGTCGGCATCGTTTCGGGATTCTATAAGCTCGTTGGGCTGGAGCCGGAGACAGGATGAGCCGATAAGCACGGCCCCAGAGACGGGGTTCATGGCATCCGTCAGAAATCTCAACCCTTTCCAAGACCGAAGCTACGTGCGGCTTCCCACTTCAGAACATGGCCCAGGTGCCCCCCTGCCCGCCCCGTCTCGGCGCGAAGAGGAAGAGGGCTGGTTTGTTTGTGAGTCAACCAAGGTCTGCATACGCGCACCTTCTCTCGTGCCTTCACTGAGTCTTTTCCCTGCTACACTCCCCTTCCTTCTCCCTTCACTCTTATAATGTGACGGCATCAAGCAGCTGGTTGATGCGGATGCGGCAACCCTGCAGCGGGACACGCGCATGGCATCCCTTTCTTGCAATGCACAAAAACTCTGCATGTGATTCAGATGTGGCGCCTCGTGGGCGACAGGGCTGACTCGAGCCACAGTGAGTCGATGGGACAGATTGCTCATCTTTGGTGCCTGCAACTTGGCAGCTTTGGCATGTTTTGTCATTTGCTTCACCCTGTTCCCTGTATTATCGTTGCGGCCTCGCAAGTTTGTTATTTTGTGAGTCATCAACTTTTCTCTTTTTTTCGTCTTCTTAAAAAAAATGGTCCTGTCTCTCTGCCTCCGTTCTCGTTCGGCTTGATGAGCGGACCGCTCTGCCAAAAAACCTTTACCTCTCGCGCAAAACTTCTCGCTTCTTGGACAGCCGACGAGGCACCTGACGGCGACTCACAATGTTGTCGAGCTTTTCATTGCCTATAGAGACGCAGGAACTGTCTTCTTTCGGCTTGTCTCATAGCAGCTCTCTGCCCGACATGAATTTGTCGTATGATTGACACGCTTGTCACTGCTGCCTTGCTACTCAAACACATGATTGCTCTGAATCAGAAGCTGACATACTGCGACAAGATGGTCTGTGGGCTCTCTTCTGTTCCTAGCCTCCTTTGCAGCGGTCATGGGTCCGATCAACTATGTCTATCATCTTCTGTCTGCACCCAGATTACCATTCACCGCCGCATACTTTGGCTCCATTGTCATGACGCTGGTCTTTGCTCTCAAGGTTCGTGACGATCCTGTCAACACGGCTATTTCGCCTGCCAATTACTGCTTCGGGCCCGAAAAAGGTGGTGCACGACGAGACTGACACGCTTCCAGCTCCACAGCACCATCCTTACACTGTTGTCGTCCCTCGTGCAGCTGGCATGCCTGATTTGGTATCTGATCAGCTACTTCCCCATGGGCTCGACAGGTCTTCGCCTGGCGGCATCATTTGGCGCCAGACAAGCAACATCATGGATGTCATCGTAAACAATTGCGCATGATGCATGTGGAGCACACATATGGCGGGTTCGCGCGCAGATGGCAGAAGCCGGTCGGCCCCTGCACAGAGAAGGCGATGAGCAACGACAGATCCCCGTTGCGACCCCTTGACGATGAGACTTGGCAAAGCGAGGAAGAGTGCTTCCAGACCAGGAGCACTGTCCACCCCCCTCCCCCCGGGGATTTATCCAGGCCGACTTTCGTTTCACGCTTGTCCTGTACTGATAGAGTTGGCCACAGACGATACTGTAAAGAGCTATCATCTGACCCTGTTCATACTACGCCGGGTCTTGCGCCACAAGTGGCACGTGTCTGACTTTACTTTTTTTTCAAAGCGACGAGCTCTCTTTTCTCGTCCGATCTCAGAGCGCATGAGATTGGGTTGAGCAGCTTCATCGCTCTACCGTCACCGCCTGCACTCAAATGCCAGTCTTGCGACGTAGCGTGGATATTTTACTCGAATGTCACAACCATGGTCTTTGTTGCTCATTCGTGTTCACACTAGTAAAGAAGCGGCTACGGCGGACCCCCGCGCGTATATTTTTGGTGTCGAATGGATCGCGCACACACATGCATGCGTAGAAGAGCAAAGAGCAAAGAGCCCTGGACATGCATCATGGCCCTTCTCAACGACGGAAATAAAGAGTCAGGAACTTACGCCGCGCAGAAGACCAGATCGGTTCAAAAAATGTGAATCACGACGAATGTGACTTTGTCGTACCATGTGCGCTGATGTCGTTGCAACCAGCTTCAAGTGGAATTCATGCGCGCAGACGGGGGAATCGATTTGTTTCACACGTCTCGGCCGAGCCGTCAAGACGCCGGAAAGCATATTTGTATATTCCATCATTTTGGCACCAAAAAGGATAAACGACGTGTGCCACGCATACAATTCGTCTTCGTCGACGAAAGAAAGGTGCTCCGGATGTAACAGTAGAGTTGCGGTGTCTCTTGTCAATTCTGTTTCACACACCTTTTTTTTTGTGAGCAGCTGTTTTTGGTTGCAGTGTTATGCAGGCTCTCAATAATGCTTCTCTTTTCATCCTTTTCCCTTTTCCCTTTTCCTTTTTCTTTTTTCGGCGGTTGCATCGGTGTTTCGCGAAGAGCTGGGACTTTTTGTTTTCCTCCTCTTTCAAGCAGTGCGGTATGGGGGCGCGGGCGGGTTTTGACCCAAGATCGGAGGTGGCAGTGTGGTTTGCAGGGGCGCAGGTTCATGCTGGATATTCGTTTCCTTCTGGGTTGATGATGTTAGGGGAATGCGTCTTGTTCGCACAAACGTAGCCTCGCTAGGTAGGTCTGTAGGTGTATTCACCCACCTGGCCGGGCACATGTTCCGCCGCTGCGGTGACTTGTCATCGACGGGGTTAACTAGCAACTACGTTCGTCTAATGAAAAAGTACTTTTTGTGGACGGTGCCCAAGGAAAATATTTGTTCCAAGACGGGGCCCTGGAACATGGCTGTTTGAACTGCGTGCAACGAGAGGAGCATTGCGAGCGCGCATTTGCGGGCTGAGAAATCAACCAGTGCCCGTCTCGCGCTCGCTAGGGGGATGCGGTGGGCCGGAACAAAATCAGAGGCTCCTCCCTCCACTGGGTCTACGTACATATGTACATAGTATGCACTGTAGTCTGTAGGTAGGCTTCCACGGCAAGATATCAGGGCTCCTTGGAAGGTACGAATGGAAGTGCGTAGATAAGGAATGGGAAAGGGTGAAAAAAGATCCTGACATGCTTAAAAAAAAACAGCGCGGCTCTGGAGCAAGATTTGTCATTTGTGATCCTCCATTTTGCACGCAACCTGCAAGCCCAGTCTGTAGGCGCCAAAGTGCAGTGTGGGATATGGGCTGTGCATCTGCATAAATTATGAACGTGTGTGTAGGCACAACGGCAGTGACGAGCCAAACTCGGTCTGCCGACCCGAAATGATGATACAGTTTCCGCCTACAGATGCCTACCTTCCTAGGTCCCTACCTAGTAAGTAGTAGGCACGCAACCTTCATGCCCTAGATCCGAACTTTATTCGTTCGCCTTCTTTGTTGAAATGGAAAGAAAAAAAAATGAATCACAGCTTTGTCAAAGTATAACTTGGACGAAGACTGCTACATCTTCAGCCGCGAATCACCTACCAGTACCAGTACAGTGTATCGTCGGCAGGCAGGCATACATCCGACGACCCGAGGACGCCAAATTTGGGCCAACGCCGTCTCAATTCCCCTCCGAGACAATACCAGCGGGAAAAAAAAAAAAAAAAAAAAAAAAAGGCTAAGGCCCGTCGGCAACGGACCAAAGACGGAGCCGGCGGCGAGCTGACCAGCCAGCTGGCAAGCGAGCCTGGTGCACAAAAGAGGGGAAAAGAAAAAAAGTTTGCGAACGAAATAGGGAAACAAAGTAGGCGAAATCATAGCCTCCGGATCTTTCCTCACCTCGTATTTACGTCCTCCTCGCCTAGTGGTTAGGTAGTAGGCAAGTAGGTTGGTAGGTAGGTGGGTAGGCTCCTGCCTACAAGCTACCTGCCTGGATACGCACTAGGAACCTTACGTACCGACTTGTGTACGCGTTGGCTGTACTTTGTAAATTGTAGAGTCAATCCATTTTGTGGGCTCCCTGCCCCCTCCTACCACTCCTAATTGGTTCAGTTCCTCGACTTGCTCGCCAGGGACCAGAAAAAAAAATTATTCACAGACGCAAAAAATAACACCTCCGCAGCTCATTTGCCCTGCCCACTTCATCTCTGTCCACTCTGCCCGCCCTGGCCGTCTCTAGCAGTGTGCGTGTTATGTGTCCGATGGTCCATTCCAAGAATTGAGAAGAGAAATCACAACAATTTCTTTCTCCTAGGCCATCTCCTCACCACTCGACATTGCGGCCAGCCAGATTCTGTGTATCGGGGGACCTTGGACAGCTATCAAGGTATCGATCGGCCTCTTCTTCTTCTTCTTCTTCTTCTTCTCTTCTTCTTTCTTTGCTTCTTTTTCTGCTTCTTTTTCTTTTCTTCTTTCTTCCTTCCTCTCTTCATTTCTCCTCACCCGTCTCCAGTCTCCCTCGTCCTGAAAGGACGATTATACTCGTCAACCAAAGGCGCAAAGGCTTCTCAGTTTCTTCTAGCATAAACAACGCCGAGGTCACTGTTGCTGGCGTGCCGGCCTCTCCCAGTCGCTCTTTTTGACTCTTTTTGCCTCGCCTTCCCTACCGTCGGAGCCGAGTGTCTGGTTCAACAATTTTCTCCCCTTGCCCTTGGGGGACTCGATTATCCCGACGGCCGATCCCCTCAGCGTCGCTGGCTGACTTTCCACGCCCAGTGTTACCACTGAAGTCTAGCCTCACCATCCCGTGCTTAGCCCAGATTGGGATTTGCCCATAACCCCCAATCCGACTGAGTTGACCATTTTTATCTTCGTTGTCTAGCCTTCTACTCGACTGGCTTTGTCGATCGATTCTGGCAGAAATTCGAAATCGTCTATAGTCGGAGCTCGCCTTCACCTGTCATTGGCGCTCCGATCCCTACTGAACCCCTCGGTCGCGGCAACAGCTTTGTGGTGCCCCGTGGACGCATATTCACAAGCCGAGCGAGAAAAAAAAAAAAAAAAAAAAAAAAGTGACACCCTCCAGAGTTCTTCCGGTCAAACATTGACTTTTTTTAACGCAAGGACCACAAACTGACAACCGCGCACTTTTAAGCAGAAACATCTCTCCTGCAATCAGCGAGGAGTCTTTTCTCTCCTTATTTCATTGCTTCTTCTTTCTTCTTCCATTGTCCCTACTTGCGCAAGGCATCTCGCTTTTGACACCACCCCGACGGCTTCGGGCTCCCACATCTCTTGTCGAATTCATATCTGCCTCACCCCGCTCGGGGAGCGTGAGCACAGCGTCAGAAACAAGACGGAGGCCATTCGTCTTGAGACGGGGCTCTACACGCGCAACATTGGCATGACTCCCGCATCCGGGTCAAACTCCAACGAGATGACTGCTGCTTCGACGTTCTCTTACGCGCAAGCCGCCAAGCGGCATGTCGCGTCTCCTTCAACTACTCTTCCAAACCCTGCCACGCGGCAGACGCAAGCTGCTGCCCAGTCCACGACCGCCCCCGAAAGTGCCCCCGACTCGTCGGACGTCGTACCAACCGCCGACTCTCGCCCTCGAGCGACATCCGAAAAACAGGAGATCGACAGCAACGCTAGCTCCGAGCGCGACCTGCGCCCCGAGACGACTCACGAAAGACGTCCCGAGCCGAGGCAAGATGATAATCTTGGAAGACAAGATCGTCCGTGGAGGCGATCGGAGGAAGGAACCAGGTCTTCCAGCACCGCCACGCGATCCGTCGATGAACAGGAGTCTCGGAGGCCCCGCAAGGGAAAGAAGTCCAAAGCCTCGCCTGAAAAGCAATCCAACGATCAGTCGTTGGTGACAGATGGTACGAAAGAATCAGTTCAGGACATTGTCAAGGTGGAACTCTCCGAGGCTCCCATACCGTCCGTCAACATCTGGCATCAGCGCAAGGAGCAACAGGCGAAGGTCAAGCCTTCGCTCGGTGAAGTCCCGTCCAATGGGAATGCTCACGATGGTGAGGCGAAAAAGCCGGCAAAACCTTCTGCTCCTGCCATCGCTGCAAGGGAGAACCCGCCTACAAACGGCGCGAAATCAAGCCGCAATACTACTGAATCTGGTCGATCAGATCGCAATAGTAATCGGGTTTCCCGTCCAGCCGACAAGGAAGACAAGTCCGAGTTGCCTCCCCCGGTAGGGGATGCCGCGTCGTGGCCCACACCCGAGATTGCCATCAATCAGGAACAAAAGAAGCCCTCCACGGCGACTCACAAGCCGATGGTCTCTCAGGAGAAGGAGTCACAGGATGACGCATCACAAAGCAAGCGACAAAAGGAGAAATGGGTAGCATACGATTATGTCCCATCTGTCAGCTTTGAAACCCAGTTGCCGCAGATGCGCAACTCCAAACCTCGTTCTGGAGCCAGACACTCGAACAATCAGAAGACTTCTTTGACAAGCGGCCAATCTCCTGACAAGGCCGTCTCAGGTCCTGCCCATGCCAGCAAGCCGATTGAGGCCAGAGATCGTGCCAAGGACAGCGGCTCCGGCTCGGCCTCCGGCTCGGCCTCCGGCTCCAATGGTGCCACGTCTCAGCCCCCTCCCTTCAAACGAGGGCCCGTGGATGCCAGCAATGGTGCAAAGGAACAAAAGAAGGCCGCTGCTCAGCCCAGCAACGAGAAAAACAAGGAAGCCGCATCAATTCGGACGGTAGTATGCATTGATCCTATAATCCACCTTGACTAGGTGAACAGCTTGCTGTGAGATGATGTGCTTGGCTGACCATTTTGTCCTATTATAGCAGCAGAACGGCGGCGGCGGCGGCGGCAACCACGGCAATAGCAGCAGCGGCAACGCCAACGGCAACGGCAACAACACTAGCCATCGCTCAGAGGGCCGATCCGAGAGAGGACGGGGAGGCTACCGTGGCCGCGGGCCCTCGCACCCGGTCAACCCTCACTCTCATCAGCACAACACCGCCAACTATTCTAACAATGGAACACTTGGAGGGCGATCCCAAGGCCCCTATAGTCCACCGCCGCGACAAGGTCCTCACGCACAAGGCTTCATTCCTCCTCCGAGGGCCGGCCGCGGCCGCAGCGGCGGTGCAAACAACTACCATCGCATGTCCTTGCCTAACAGCACAAGCCGGCTACCACCTATCCAAGCGAATTTTCCCCCATATGAGTATCCCATGCATCCATTGTCTGCTGTCCAGTTCACGCAGCCTCCCCAATTTATAGACCCCTCGACCATTGATGGAATCCGGAAGCAGATCGAGTACTACTTTTCCATTGAAAACCTATGCAAGGATATGTATCTGCGCAAACGCATGGACTCGAACGGTTTTGTTCACTTGCACTTCATCACTGCTTTCAAGCGCATGAGGGAAGTGACACAGGACATGGCCATAATTCGGGCTGCCTGCGAGGTCTCTACCGAGATTGAATACGTGATTGGCAATGACGAAATCGAGCGCCTCCGTCGCCGTGATGGCTGGCAAAACTTCGTCCTACCTATGGATGAGCGGGATGAGTTTGCCCGCAACGATGGGCCATCAGAGTGGACGTCAAGATCTCGAACCTACCCTTACGTTCTGCCCAACGGAGCGTTCCCTTTGCCGTTCGGTCTCCATCCCCCAGCCAGCTTCTCACCCCCAGCCGATGGTCAATTCCCTCAATTCTCCGACGGCACATCTGCAGGTCATCATCACCCGAATGGCCTGGCCAACGGCAATGGTAGCACTCAACTATCTGCAAACGTGCCAGACTTTGCTCCTTCAGGTTCTGGTCTATCATAGAGGCAGGATCCCGATACCCAGCTGAAGCATACTTTGGGAAAATTTAACGGGGATGCCATCGCCAATGGCCTACATGCTCAGTAGCTGCAAGCTTCGGCGGACGAAGAAAGAAAAAAAAAACAAAAAACAAATCGGTCGACGGACGGTCAGGGAAGAGATTCGAGCTACAGGAGCCAAGATTTGATTCTCCAGGCAAGAGGCCCAGAAACGTGAGCCACGACCGGCTAGAAAACCATTTTTCCGATGCATCGCTTTCCAGAACCGTGTCCACTCAACCCTCGAAACGCCGAGGGATACTTTCCCTTTTTTCCGTAATTTTCCTATGATGGTTGCTATCTGTCTCAAAGGGTCGAGATTGGTGCCAATACGAGTTTGTTGGTTTACCCTCATCATACGGACAAGCCGGATCAGAATTCGTGTGTGCCCTCAAGCAGTCTCTTGAGTATTTTGGTCGTTCATGTACTTGGGTTTTTTCGAAAAGAGGACGCAAACAGGACGAACCATGGAATTATTTTTTTTGTTATTGCTGGCCCAAACATCTTTGGACGATTCACGACACAAATTCGGCGCGACCATTGACCTCATTCATCTTCGAAGAAATTGTCTTCGTCACGAGACTTGAGCATGAAACGATGTACCAATCTGATAGTCACTTGGAACCGATGCGACTTTCCTCAGCCTCAGGCCGCGGTGGAATCCCGATGGATATGTTATCCGGCTTTGAGCTCTCTTGATATGGAATGCTGGACTTTTGGAACCGCCTGGCTTTGGTGTTTGGACTTGGTCATCACAAATTGATGCATCCAATTCCGCCAGCTTATCCTCTCAACGGCCGATGACGAAAGTCCAAGGGGAGTTCAGCTGCTGCGGTTTGGCTCTTACCAGAGAATAATGCTGAGTTGGCAGGGAAGCCGAGCTGACGTCCTGTCTCGGCGGGAAGAAATTTCTCTAGATTCTTGCTCCAGAAGCAAGACGCTGACTTAAACTTGAGCATGATGACAAAAAAAAAGCATATGGAACAATTATAGGATGGCAGAGAGCATATGGCGAATTTGATTCTTCTTTCTCCTCTTTATTTTTCTTACTCCCGTTCTGCGCTTTACGGCTAATAGAATCAAAGGGCATTCTTTTTTTGTTTTAGACGAAAAAGAAAGGAGAAGAAGGATGTCAAAGTTATTTTTATCATTCGATGCATATCTGTTCGATTTCGTCTCACCCCTCTCCCCCTTTGTTTTCTGGTCGGTTGGAGGCATAAGGCACAGGTAGAATGGAGTGCCCCCCCCCCCCTGACCCTTTTTTTTTTTTTTTTTCCTGGGGAAGAAAACAGCACAAGAATGAGTCTTGATAGCCACAATTTTTTTGTCGCGGAGAAGGTGGAATCGGTCGGCTTCCAGTCGCATTTCTGGAAGTACTTGATCTTGGCTTTGTGGCTTATCGGTCTTTTCTTTTACCAGTTGATTTTCGATTCCATCTTCTCCTGTTACTTCTTTTTTGAAGGCTTTACACACCACATTCTGATGCTAAACAGCGTGGATACTCGAGTGTACGATGCCGACAAGGCATGGCATTGTTGTACTGTACGGCGAGGTGGGAAAAAAAAGTAGAAGAGAAAAAAATCAATGGAAAAGGGCATCCGGTTTCTTTAAATTTTTTTTCTTTTTTCTTTTTTCTTTTTTCTTTCTTTTCCAAACTACATTGCAGATTGAAGCGTCTTCATGGCGCGTATCTGGACCGTGTTCCTCGAAGACGCATATGTAGGTATTGAAAACTTGCACTTGCCGAGAAAGTCTGTCATTAAAATCTTGTCGTGCAAGAGGAGGCTTTTGTCAGAAGTGCACGTGAAAGCGGCCGTGTCGTCAGAGAAATCAAAGTCTTGGTGTTAGACTGCTACTGCCAGTCCGACTAGGGCCACAATGCCGACGATGTTGTTGACGCAAGCCGTCGGGTTGGCTGCCGGATTGGAAGTTGGGCTTTGCGTGGCGGAGCCAGAACGAGACGTGCTAGACGTGGAGACGGAGGCGGTGGCAGAAGTGACGACGTGTCCAGCGGTTGTGGTGCTGGTGGTGCTGGTGGCGGCGGAGGAAGCAGACGGGGTGCCAGTGGTGGAGGGGGTCGTCGCAGCGTGTGAGGTTGCGGTGCTGTCGTGTGACGAAATCGTAATGGGCAGGATGCTCATGACGCCCGTCTCGGTGCTCTCATTGTACGAGTATGTGGGCTCGGCCGGGATGGAATACAAGTGCGTGCTGGGCAGGGTTGTCAGCTGCGACCGAGGTTTTTCAATGTCTGTGAGTGAGTTTGTGCGTGAAGGCGTGTGTGTGTGTGTGTGTGTGTCTTGGAGGTGAGGGAGGATACTTTTGGTTTGGCACGTCGTCTGCGTTGACGTTGACGAGCGCGGCGAGCAAGACGACGAGGACGGAGAAGTTCATGGTCACCTGGCTGAGATTCTTGGATTGATGATATCTCTTTTTTTTTTCCTTTTTAAAAAAAAAAAGAATAATAAAAGGAGAAAAAAAAAGGAGAAAAAAAAAAGCTTTTCTTTGTTTCTTCTTCGCAAAACAAAGACTTGAGAACGACTAAATAATGTATGGTGGGCTACGTTGGCAAGTTATAGGCCGCGACAGCGTTTGCAAGGACGGCATTGAGTGATTTCCATCTACGGATACCGGAGGACGTTGCATTACGAGGCGGGGATCATCGTCGGCCAAGCCTAAGCAGAAGAGGTCAGTGCAACGCAGGAAAGAAAGGGATGGGGAGAAGGAGAAGAAGAAGAAGAAGAAGAAGAGCACACGAGATTATTGCGACAACGCCGATGTATCTGGCTACTGAATGCATCAGTAGTGGTTTATCCTTCTTCTAATGAAAAAAAAACTATTTTTCCCGTTCTTTTCTCATGTATGGAGGTACGCAGACCACGTCAGTCAGTTCAGCCCCATGTGTCGGCCCGGTGGAGGGGGGGGGGGGGGGGGGGAGATGGATGGATGCTCTGGTGACATCACAGCTTTTTGGCCTCAGAATTTTCTTGCTCTTGCCCTTGCCCCGCGCAGCGCCACGACCAAGTTTTTTTTTTTTTTCATTATCTCCCCGGTGGCTGGAAACAAAGGCCGGGCGGCAACAACAGATGAGGGCGGCGGACCGGGCCTGGCCTGTCCCTCGTTCCCGCTTAGGAGTTTTTTGACGAATTAGTGTACTGGCCTTCCCCGCCTGATGACCTCGTTGTCAGTCAACCCGGTTGTTGCCTTGTAGTGCCCACCCACCCACCTGCCTCACTGTATGTGTGTGTGTGTGTGTGTGTGTGTGTGTGTGGTCATCTTTTCCGTTTTTCGTCTTGCTCTCACACTTTTGGTCCTGACCTCCTCGCCTCTACCGTTTTGGCTGTGGTCGGGATTAGAATACACAGAAGAACGCACGCAGTACAAACGCACGCAGTACAAACGCACGCAATACGCAAAGATTGTGCCTTCTTTTCCCAAATTAGAGGGACTTTTGCCAAGAGCCCGTTGGGACCTTGCCATCCGTCAGAAAGACAATTCTCGCTCACTCACTGCATTACGTCAACGTTGACCCCCTCCCCGCCTTACCTTCGCTGTTTGTCATGACCAGCTACGATCCGTACGAGCGGGAATCTTCCCGCCATTACGTGCGGGAGCAGCGGCGGGACGACAGAGACTCTCGCTATTTCGACACGCGTGAGTACAGCGCCAGGCCTCTTACCTCGAGGGAGCTGGTGCCTCGTGGTCGGGAGGACAGTGACCTGTCCGTCGAAGAGGTTCGTCGGGACTTCCCGCCGCCCAGCGGACGGGACTTGCGCAGAGCCCGATCCGCCGACCGGGATCGCTACTACGAGGACGACGTCTATGACTATCGCCAGGATCCATCTCGCCATGACCGATCTCGGGACGCTGCCGCCTATGATCGCACCATACGCCGCGGCGATTCCTACTACGAGGAAGAGGTCCGCCGCTCCAAGCACAAGAGCATGTCCAAGCAGGACAAGATCATCGCCGCCGTGGCAGGCGCCGCTCTGCTCGCCGGCGGCAAAGAGCTCTACGACCGCCACGAGGCAAAGCGTGACGGCTTGGAAGTTCAGAGAAACCCTCTCTCGTCGGTTGCCTTGGCCGGCTTCGGTGCCCTCGCGGGATACCAGGGCGCCGAGTACTACAGCAAGCAGCAGGCTGTAAAGGACAAGAAGGCTCAGTACATCCTCCACCGCGGCCGCGATGGTCACATCAGCGAGTACTACTCGGATGACGACGACAACGACGACGACGACGACCCCAGGAGGAAGAAGGGCCACAAAAACTTCCTCGAAAACGCCCTCGCCGCCACCGGCCTCGGCGCCGCCGTCAAGTCCCTCACTGGCGGCGGTAGCCCTACCAGATCTCGCGCCGGCTCCCCCCACTCTCGTTCCGGAGGCTCGGGCTCGGGTGCCAACAAGATCCAGAAGGCGGCCATGGCCTCGCTGCTGGCCGGCGCCACCGAGGCATTCCGGGTGGCCAAGGAGCCGGGCGACTGGAGGGGTGAGAAGGCCAAGCGAGTCCTCACTGCTGCTGCGGGCGCTGCCACGGTCGACGCCGCGAGAGGCGACCAGCCAGGCAAGCTGAGCCTCGCCGAGTCCGTCATTGGTGGTTTGGTCGGAAACCGCCTCATCAACGGTTCAAAGAACAACATTGAAGAGGACAAGTATACCGGCCGAAGCCGGTCTCGGTCTCGGGCTCGGTCACAGGGCGGCGGCGGAGGAGGGGGGGGGACGGGTCTCGCGGCTCTGGCCACTGCCGGTCTGGGTGCTCTAGGGGCCAAGGCGGCTCTCGACAGCCGGTCGCGATCGCGAAGCCGAGCCGAGAGCCGCCGCAGTCGGAGCTACGACTCGAGAGACGAGTCCCCCGACAGGCATCGCCGCAGCCGCAGCCGCAGCGTGGTCGACAAGGCGCGCAACAGCCTGGCCAGGCTCGGCATCGGCGGCAGCACCGCGGCAGCCGACGAGTACAGCCGCCGCGACCAAGATGACTTTGATGACCGGCGGTCCTCGCGACGAGCGCGGGGAGGCAGGTACGCTGACGGCTACGACGACGACTCGTCCCGCTACGGCGAGGGCCAGAGCCGGCGCGGCGACTACGAATATGAGCGGTCACCCCGTCGCGGCGGAGGGAGCCAACGGGACTCGTCCCGCCAACAAGGAGGGGGAAGCCGCAGCGGCTACGGATCCGAGTCGGACCTGGGCGACTCTGACGAAGACGAGAGGAAGGCAAGGAAGATGAAAGGTAAGCAGATCATCACCACGGGACTTGCCAGCGTTGCCACCATCCACGCCGCGAACAATGTGTACAAGAGCCTGGAGGCGAGAGAGGCGCGTCAAAAGGCGGTCAAGGAGGGCCGTCTCAGCGCGGCCGAGGCCAAGAAGCTCAAGACGCAGGCCATTCTCAAGGACGCGGCCTCGGTCGGTCTAGCGGCCCTGGGCATCAAGGGTGCCTTTGCGGAGATGAAGGAGGCCAGGGCCATGACCAACGAATGCAAGGCGTTCCAGCAAGAAAAGGTCAAACGTCACGAGAAGAGAGTGCAGCGGCGGTACGGCAGAAGTCGGGGGGCCGCGCGAGGTGAACAGGAACAAGACCGACCTCGCAGGGCCGAGAGCTGGGCGCCGTCTCGGTACCGCGACTTTGACGGCCACGACAGGGAGGACTACGGGCCGCAGTACTACGATGACAACCCGTACGGTCACGGCAGACTCCCGGCGCCTCCCATGGGATACAATGGCTGAGGCGGCGTCGAGTCGTCCTTGCGCGCGCGCACGCGTGCCTGCACCTCTTTCCTTTTCCCCACCCCCGCCTCTTTCTCTCTCTCTCTCTCTTGTTTTGTGCGTGTGTGTGTGTGTGTGTGTATACACACTGTGTGTCTTTGTGTGTCTTGCTCATTCTATCTTGCTGAAGACGGGCACAAGGCACAAGGCACATGGCACATGGCACATGGCATGCAAAAGAAGGAAGCAAAGCAGTCCAAGTGGGATGCTCATTTTGGTATTTGAACTTTCCAACGAAGTAACGACTTGATGACTTGGGGGGAAAGAAAAGTAGAAAAGAAGAGACACGGAAAGAAAGAAAGAAAGAAAGAAAGAAAGAAAGAAAGAGCCGACGCGTCGTTGTCTGCTCGAACAGCTGCCACGTCGAGCGTTCCCGGGCAGCATTGGGGCCAAGCAAAGAAGACAAGGCGTGTGCATGCTCATGAAGAGACAATTTTTTTTTTTCCTCCACACTCAAGATAGAGAGGGCTGAAGGCGGATGGATGATGAAGGCTTGCGATGAAAAACGGGCTGCCAACTTGGCTCTGACTCTTGTGCAACTTGGTTCATTGTTTGGTGTCCGAGACAAGAGGGTCCCCTTCTTTTCCAGATGACACAGCTGTCACGAACGAGGGGACTTTGTTGTCGGTGTGTCACTGTCTCGCTGGCTTTCCTTGGTTTTCATTTTGTTTTTCCCCGTATATTTACGCTGCATTTTTTTTTCTTCTTTATATTTTTTTTTTGCGATTTCCCTTCTTATTACAAGCTTCAGGAATTTTTAAACTAATGACGATTTATCGTAACAGATCGCCGGTACTAGATGAGTGCTTTTTTCCACGGCGTCCGCGTGCGTCCGCGCCATAAAGTTGGATTTTCTTGGCCCCCGTGGCGGCGGCGGCGGCTGCTGCTCGTTCGAAGACGGGCCTGCATAATGATGCTGGGCAAGGAAGGAAATGCAAGCCACGGATGGAATGTCTTGTCGGTGTGCCGGAAGCCGGGGGGGGGGAAAGGAAGGGTGGGACGGGATGCGGTCAGAGGAAAGGAAGGAAAGAGGAAAGAAATTGTGTGTTTTTGTCTGATGATGGTAAAGGAGAGAGGGCTGGGTTCTTTTTGTACGATGCGCAGGTCGTACGGTACATTTTGTTTGTAGGACAGAGACGTCAATTCCTTATTTCCACATTGCTCGTTTTTTGCTCTCCTTTCAGTAAGTAAAAAAAAAAAAACAAGAATCATAATCATGTGGGAAAAAGTCGGTATGAGGAGGACAAGACAAGACAAGAGACAGGGGTGGCTGCACAGACGTCTGTCTGTATGTGCATGCATGCGTACCAAGATTTGTACAGTACAGTACAGTGCAGTACAGTGCAGTACAGACAGTGCAGTACAGTAGCAGAGGACAAGAAACAACATTTGTTTCTGCGTGCGTTGGCAGGGCGGGGACATGACGATGACGATGACGACGACGTTTCTGACGTATGCCAAAAGAACCCCTTGTTTCTTGGTCTGGTGTGTTGGCGCGTTTTCTTGTAAACACGTCTATTTGTGTATTTTGGGTTCTTTTTCTTTCTTTCTTTTTTTTTGTATTGTGTACGTGGATGTAGGTAGGTATGTATTACATGCGTAGATTGAGATTGAATGTTGACATACGACGCACGTTCTTGGTTGGTCTTTACCTTTTACTAGGTGCCAAACTAATTTGCTACCAGGTACATACATACATACATACATACATACATACATACATACATATACTACTAGTATGGAGGTAGGTGGGCAGTAAAGTCGTACGCAGAATATATTACCTACCTAGCTATAGGTTAGTACACATCATACAGTACTCCATAACATGTCCAACCCATCAAAAGCCAAGCCCTTGTCATCCCCAAACCGCCCCACGCCCAAAGATACCTCCAAAATCCCCAAGCACGAGAAAGAGAGTAGCAAGAGCCAGCACTTTCATGCCCCCATGGCGTCATGTGCGCGACTTTTTCCTCCAAACGTCGTCCCCTTGCACAACACACCTGACCTGGTGGGGTGCAAAAAATTGGCATCTTGGTACCCAAGGTCCTGGTTCTGGGCCGCGGCCCTTTTCATGACGTGGTGGTGGATGAATGACATCATTGTGCGTGTATTCCGGTTGTTTTGGG
>JMQE01001570.1:0-16477 GCA_000731825.1 Hypocrella siamensis | reverse complement strand
CCCCCCCTAATCTTCGGTTTCAGCGGTCATTTGCCTGTCTTCAAAATACATGTGATGGAATCATGACTTTCCCCCCCCCTCCCTCAACACTTCTTGCTTGCCATGTGTCATTCAACCCATGGCTTGGAAGTAGTCAATACATTATGATCTATAATTTCTTATTTCTTATTTTCCAAAACGTACAACGAGGCTGGATCTTTCAGGCTTGGATTTGCAGTTTTGGACAAGCTCCCTAGAGCATACGGGTCCATGATTTACACCAATTCTTCTTTACTTTTCTATTTGGTGCTTCTTTCCAGATCTGACTCTTCAGGGGTAGATGGTGGGTCCTTGGACGAGGAGTTCTCTCGGGTTGCCGATGTACACGGCTACTTCTTCTTGGTCCGGACATTGGAGGTGATTCAGCGAGTACACCGAAAAAAAAAGTCACGGCCGGCCAGCTGTCTTGGTTGGAACTCAAGTCTTTCTAGGCCTGCCATGTGCAGTATCCATAATTGACTAATATGCTTGCAAGCTTGATTTTGTCCTTTCTTTTTTGGAAGGGGATGGGGAACAAGGGCCAAGTAAAGTGGTTATATTTGATTCTGTCGTGTAGAGC
The DNA here is from genome assembly GCA_000731825.1 of Hypocrella siamensis. Classification (NCBI taxonomy): domain Eukaryota; kingdom Fungi; phylum Ascomycota; class Sordariomycetes; order Hypocreales; family Clavicipitaceae; genus Hypocrella; species Hypocrella siamensis. The sequence goes on along the minus strand of JMQE01001570.1, from coordinate 15,879 downwards.
TCCCAGCAATCCAACGCCCCCAACTCGCCGTTTCTAAAAGATGCTTTCCCAAAACAAGTGACAAGAAATGACAGTGACAGATATGATGGCCCCGTCTCGACAAGTGTTTGAAAGCTAAGTCGCGCATACAAGAAAAAAGGGGGATGGGATGGGGGCATTTGCATGGCATGGTATATACAGAGCAATAGGAAAGGAAAGGAACAAAGACAAGAGAAACATGCTGCTGCTGAATAATCCACGGTCCCGTCTACTCTTTCGGATACAACTCAGGGGGCACCTTGCCTTGCTCCGTCCTGCCCTGACCGGCACCGTGCCCAGTCGAAGCAGAAGCATCGCCATCGAGATCGGGGTCGTACTCTTCTTCCAAGCTGCCTCGGAGGGCCTTGGATCGCAACGGGCGACTCCGACTGTCATAGTCGCTTTCATTGTCGTCTGCATCGCTGTCGTCGTCCTGGCTTTGCAAGGGTCGTGTGTGCGCGCCGCGCGAACGGTGATCCGGCTCCTCGGACGGGAGACGCTCGTGGTCGGCGTTCTTGTCTTTGATGAAGGAGTCAATGATGTAGTACTGCAGAGCGTTCATGATGAGAGGGAAAATCATCATGACAAAGGCCACCTGGAGCTTCTCGTTGCCCTCAGTCCATCCGAGTGCCCAGTCGCCGACCTTGGAAATCCAGGGCAGAAAGACGAAGATGATGAGGACGCAGATTTTCATGCCAAACAGTCCGCAGAAGTAAATGACGGATTGCTTCAGCCACCACCAAACGTTGGGCGGGCTGCCGTAGTGACCGGATTGGATGGATTCCGAGGGCTTCCCGACGGGTGTGAGGGCCACGAGGGCCGTGATGATCTTCAAAAGAAGAATGAGAATTGGGATACCAAGAGTTGTCTGGATGCGGAAGGAGAAGGTGGTTAGTTGTCAGCACACAGATGTCTCGAGCCACGGGAGGAGAGAAATGATTGCGATTGAGAATCGACTTACGTCGATGGCCAGATTGAGGAGATAGAAAGAGCAAGGGTTGGGCACGTAGGCGTCGTCGCTCCGGCGCTGGACGGCACCCGGCTGCAACTTGATGGAGAAGCGACCACTGGTGAGCATGGACATGAAGATGTTGGCCACGTGGACAAGGACGGAGCCAAAGACTTGTTTGGACACGTCGAAGAACCATATCAGGAGCGGACGCTGCGGACGCTCCCTGTATCGCTTGTAAACCAGGGCCAGCAGAGCCAGTGCCCCCAGGGCGCCCTGGACGACGAGAGCAAAGGATCCCAGAAGCTGACATTCGCCCTCGGAACCATCTTGCTGCGACAGGCCTGATGGCGTTGACGTGGGCAAGGGCGTCGAGGAACTTGTCGAGGCGGCAGCGGCGACTGTAGAGGAGACGGTGGAGGAGACGGCCGAGGCCAGAGCAATGGCCACGGCTGAGGCGGGCGAGGCGGGCGTCGGCGAGGGAATATCGACACCTATGGAGGCGGACTGAGGCCCGTGCTGCGCCGCGCGAAGTTGGAACAGAGACAACATCGAGGGCTGGCTGGGACGTCGAGGCTCTGGATAGGCCTGGTCGACAAGGGGGGGGGGGGAGGAGGAGGAAAAATCACGACCAGTAGAAAGGAAGCGAGCGAAATGGGACGCAAGACGAGGCGAAAAAAAACCCCCCTCGCAAAGCCGATTGTCTGGAGAAGAAAAAAAGGTATGGATCAAGTATCGCAGCTCATTCGAATCGAGGCCAGAGTCAGGTGCGTAGATGCAGACAAGACAGCCAGGTGTACGATGGCAAAGCAAAAGTGGTGACGAGGTCGATGCACGTCACCAGGTGACGTTTTGGGGGCGAGTGGAAGGAACCGGCTGATCTGCAGGGTGACGGGGAACCTTTTTTTTTTTTTTTTTTTCGGCCGCGATATCAAGATTGTACAAAAGAAAAACCCTTATTTGAAGCACACTTGGGATGCGCCACCTCATCTGCCTTGACTTGGGTCGAAGGTGTCATGCGCCCGGGAATCGGCAGAGGTACTACCCCAGTCGGTCCCTCTCAGTGGAGAAGAAAGGAAAAAGAAAAAGGAAAGAGGAAAGAATCCTGTTGCGTCCGCGTGACGGCGAGTCAGTGAATTTTTTCCCGATTCCAAGACCCAAGCATGGCGTGCTTGTGATGAACCGTGGGAGTAACCAGCTCGAGTCAAAACCTCTTCCATCTCATCTTTGGGATTTCATGCACGTGATGGTGGCTTGTGGCCCCTCTCCCCCAAAAAGCAGGAGTCTTGGTTCGCAAATGTGCAAGTTGCTCCGTTTCTTACATTTTCTCGCATTCTAAAACCAAATGTGAATATTTCAAGCAAGGTGGGAAGAAGCAAAAAGAAAGATCGTCTTTATGTGCCTCATCTTTGACTCGAGCTACATGACTTTTTCTAGTATGACTTCATGATTCATTCGTGGCTCCATATCGCTTTTTTGTGCTACAGTACCCGGGCTACGTTAGTAGTTGATACTCGGTAGTAGGTATTTCCCTTAACCTTCGCAGCATGGAGTATCGTGCCGTCAAGCCACAGTTCTCATCCGCGCGTGGCTTTGCCCACTCCGCTCTGTGGCTGCGACCTCGATAAATTTGGTACGCAGCTCCCATTTTGCGCTTCAACTTCAAGTTGGTGATGCTGATGCTGCTCTTTTCCCAAGGGACGCAAGGCGAATCCGGTCGCACCCAGCAACGAGAATTCGCCGCAGCACAATTGGTCCTTCTCCTTGCAGCTACTGCTTTGTTTCTCGTTTCTTTACCGTCCAGGTTCGGCAGCCGCATGTGACGACAGACACGGCCGCCATGTTTCCTTCACGGTTGATGCCGCGTGTTGGCGGGAAGCTCAGACGCGGCCTCGTGCCGACCGTCAACGCGAGACGGCGTCTGCACCACGTCCCCTCGCTACCTCACGACTACTCCCAGGGCGTGCCGAACCTCATGAGCCCCGGCGGCTTCGCCATCGCATGGTCCGACTACATGACCTCTGTGGTGGAGAAGCTCAATGCGCTGACTGCCGGTAAGTTCCCAATCCCTCTTTGCGCGAGCCCAGAACCCGATGCTGCCAGAGAGGCCGAGAAGAGCCATGGTCTGATCTGTTCATCTGAATGCTAGGCACCGAGCTCGAAGACAAGGACACCAAGACCATCACTCTCCTCACCGCGCGCGAGCCCAGCCAGGCCCCCATCTTCAACTACGCCTCCATGGCCCACAACAACCACTTCTTCTTCCAGGGCATCTCGCCCACCGGCTCGCCCATGCCCGACTCTCTCCGCTCCGAGCTCGAGGCCTCCTTCTCCTCCGTGGAGACCCTCCGTCGCGAGTTCGTCCTCACCGCCTCCGCCATGTTTGGCCCGGGATTCATCTGGCTCGTCAAGGCTGGCCCTGCCGACTACCGCCTCCTGCCCACTTACCTCGCCGGCTCGCCTTACCCAGGCGCCCACTGGCGTGCTCAGCCGACCGACATGAACACTGTTGGCAACGACGGCTCCGCAAGATCCTACTTCAGCAACCAGGTCCACGGCAGCAGGAAGAGAACCGGCGACTTGCCCCCCGGCGGCATCGAGCTGGAGCCCCTGTTGTGTCTGAACACCTGGGAGCATGCCTGGTTGCTGGATTGGGGTATTGGCGTCGGCGGAAACGGCGGCAAGATGGCTTACACCGAGGCTTGGTGGGACTTGGTCGATTGGCAAAAGGTTGCCCACAAGTCGGGATCTGTTCGACCGGAATTCAAGACTGTCAAGTAGGGGAGAGAATGTAAGCTGGAAGGAAAAGGAGGGGGGAAAAAAAGCCCTTCCCACCCACAAAAAAAAAGGGAACTTGGCCATAACGACAACACTGAAGCCCTTTCCCCCAACTGACACACCCGCACGCACACCCTCACGCACACCCTCACGCACACATATACATGTACATACATGTACGCCTCCCCTCCCAACAGAAAAAAAGGAAAAAAAAAAAAAAAAACAGAATGGGAACTCGATGAGGCATATGGGGCTGATCCAGCTGCGCCGCGCTGTTTATTGGCCATTTCCGGACTTTGCATATACCTGAGCCAAGAGCGGAATGTAAATCATCATCTTACGGACAAGATAGAGAAAATGTTCCTAATGTATTCTTTGCTAGAGGGAAAAAAAAACCGCAGTCACATTGCGTGTGAGACATCTGGCGACCAAACACGCGCGTCTTTCAAAGGTGGCTTTTCGAAAACCTTTGGCAAAATAATATCAATATCAATATCACGTTTGGTCAATTTGGCGTTGCCAACTAATACTATATCTCGCTGTAGAAAGCCCAACAAACATTAACATTGGGCCGGCGCGCGGAAAAAATGATTGACAATGTGCAAACTGGCACCTGGGCTCTCCTGACAATAAACGGAAGGGCGTGACAACAGCATCATGTGGTTGTCGTTTTTCTCTTCCGTCAGTGAATGGATCTCACGAGTGTGAGCGAAAGTAAAAGCAGACAAGAAGCAGACAGCAAACAATTCAGCAAGCGTGGGCTTGTAAAGTCCGTCTAGTATGTCCAAATCATGACTCCAGACAGATGAGACGGTACGAGGTGAGAGAAGAGGAAAAATAAAAACTCATCGACAAAAAGGCCGAGCGGAGAGGGTATCTATCCGTGTCAGGACTAAAATGGGGAAGTAACGAGTGTGTGAGACGGGATATTTTGTGACGTGATGGAGCGCAATATTTCGAGAAGGCTGTCCTGCCCCCTTTCCGGGGGTTTTTTCCCCTTCTCTCCAAAAATGATTGAATGGCCTTGGACTTTGACAAAAAAAAAAGAGAGAGAGAGAGGGAGAATGAAGGGTTCGAGACTCAATGACCATCAAGTCGCTTATTTTAAATCATGTTGCCGTTGACGCTGATTTCGAAACCCTGGCCCTTTTGCTTCATGGCTTTGGCGAGCATGAGCTCCCGCATCCAGTCGATCCGCTCTTCTCGATTTCTGACAGCAAAGTAGTGAGTCTTCCCTGTCCCGTTTGTGCCCTCTGGCGCATGGCCGTTGCCAATGATGCCGCTCAGGGAGCTCTCTCGCTTTCGCAACCGAGCACTGACGTTCTTGTCTTGAGGGATGAGCTGAAAGCTAAAGGCCCCAATTGGGTCGCTTTTCCCTCGGCTGTGGGAAATGTGTACGGCCTTGAAGGCAGCACTTAGCTTAGATGTCGAAGCGAGGCTGGAGCAAGCTATTGCATAGTCATCAACATCGATGTACTCAAGAGTGCGGTCAACCTTGTCGGCGTCCTGATGCATATTCAGCCGGGTTCCCTGTAGTGTAAAGTATCCATCCTGCCACTCATGACGAAGCAGGCGGGTTTTGCGCTTCTTCATGGGGCCTTGGCAAGTGATGCCACCGAGAGTAGCCGGGGCTGGTTGAGCTTTTCCCGCATGCAAATTTGATAGCGGCGGAAGAGCCTGTGCAAACTTGGTACGATCGACGGGTGACCACGGGTAATTAAAACGCGGAGGTGCCTGGCGTGGTTGCTGTGACTGATTTGAATTTTGGCGATGCTCGGGTGACGTGCGTTTGGGCGAAGGTGTCTTGAAAAGCTGTCGTATGCCAATGTCTTCACTGACAGAAGGAAGCACGGAGAATGATGGCCGACGTGTCGACGCCCGGGACTGAGACCGCGGCTGGGTGGATGGGTTGCTGCCCCTGGGCGAAGCCCAAAAGTTCATGTCGGGAGGAACGGACTGTGACACTTCACGAGCTACCGGACCAACGGGAACAGCGGTGACAGGGACGTCCAGTTCGGAGAACGGTGTGCCGAACCGATACGGATTCTGAGGCGTTTCCAAGTCCGGTGACGGCGGCGCTGTCTTGTCTGCCCGACGTGGGATCAGGTCGACGGGTTCGGCTAGAAGTTTCGGAGTTTCTGACATTGGTCCGTTTTTTGCTGGTTGCTCCCGATGTACCTCGGGAGTCCGCGTAGTAGCATTCCGCAATCCATCTGGACGATGTGGTATGGAAAGCTTCGGGAGGCGACGCAATGCTTCCTGAGCAGGCTTGCCCGACGGTGCTAACTCGAATGGAGGCGTAGGAGGCACCCGGTCCGAGGAGATACTCTTCTGCTGGAAGTTGAGAAATTGACGGACATTGTCCTGGGTATCTTGCGATTGGATGCTCCTCAATGTGGTCTCTCGGAGATACTGCAAAGGACCCAAGCCATCTGAGCCAAAGATGTCGGATGATGCCACGATTGATGCCACTCCATCAGATCTCGGTCGCAAGGTTTCGTGAGGATCAATAGCTCTTGCCGTTTCTGGATTGCCCGCGTCGCCATATATCAATACAGCTCCACCGTTCTTGACATCGGCGGCTGGATTAAGATTCTTGATTTGCTCTAGAACTTTCTGGTTCTTCCTCCATTTGCCGCATCTCTCTCCCTTGGAGCAATGATGGGGATCCGGTATGATTTGTTCGATGCCAATGATGGACAGTGAATCCATGGATTCAATCATGTCCTCTTCAAGCAAGGCTTTGCAAAGCGGCCTTCTCTTGCTACTTTGGCGTCTCTGAATATCACAATCGCCTTGTTTCCTGATCTCTCTGCGCACCTCCCGACTGGGCGCATCCTCGATTGGGGTGGCTGCTCGACCAGAGTACCGTTGGTCGTCTCGGAGGGCTCGTATTTGATGCCATACTTTGATCCGAATGCCGAGGGATTGCAAATTCAGCTCACGCAAATCTTCGCATTTCAAAGTCATCAGGACAGCACCGCTGATATCGTTTTCGATGAAGCGATCCGCCACAGATGGCTCCAGTCCTACATTGAGCATCGATTGTGCAACCATTTCCGGCGTCCAATCGGAAAGGATCGATGGGTCGAGTTGAGCGCTTGAGTAGACACATGGGCTGCTTCTTCGTACAATCGGTGGCCTGTCCAGGAGGCCGCCAATTCCGCGGTAACAGTGAGGGGAGACAGGGGACAGAGTAAGAACACACTCCTCATCATCAACTCGAGATGACTCCAATGAGCTGCGGAATAGGTGAGGGCCACATGGTCCTTGAACTTGTTTCTGGGCAAAGTCTACATACGATTCTCGCCCCCTACTTGATTGCGGCGTTGGTATCTCGTCATATGACGAGACCGTTGTGAAACTAGGTTGACCCGACTACCAGAGGAAAAAAAAAAGCATTCGTCAGGAAAATTCGACTTCAGGATAACCAGGCCGCGGAATTGTGGACTTACCGATTGAAGACTCAGCCGGTGTAAGTCATCCTCAGCCTCACTCATCGGCTCCTCATCCCAGTCAGTGTCTACGAATTCAGTAGACACGGATGTAGGTCGTTGAGCTTTGAGCTCGTTCTTCAGCCTGAAGAATGAATCTTTGGTGCACTTTTGCAGCATTTCTTGACGGATACCATCTTGAACAGCCCGAGCAAAGACGTAGTCCTGTGGAGATGTCAATAATGCGAAAAGAAGAAGCGGCGGAGGCACCTGGAAAGCCACGGACCATTCTCAAAGCGAAGCTTTTTTCTTAATTTCGTAAGATGCAGATTATCACTGGTTACAACCATGTGAGCAAGAAATGGGGCTGTTTGCCGTGACCAGCGGCACGATTTCAATAGTCTCGATGTTGGGGACAGTAAAGTCAGAAAAGAGCGAGTGCCGTGGGGCTTGGAGATGTATTGGACTATGCCAGAGATACCAGAAATATAGAAAAGGAAAAAAAAAGGAACCATACGTGACAGCAACAAAAAAATGCAGCAAAATCGTGAAACGGAAGGGAAGCAAAATGCGCAGGGAGGCTGGCGGTGAGTCTTTGTACATATGTATGTAAGAATGTATAGACTGCGGGGTCGACGAGACTGGGGAAAAGGCTGCAGGTCCTTGGATTGAGGCACGAGGCCATGAGAAGGACAACAAGCACAGAGCAACCATGGGAAACGCATTTTGAGCGCTTGTGTGCTGGCTCAGGCATTTCCGGTGACCAGATGGCTGGCCAAGGGACAAGGATGGCCCTACCGGACCTGCAACCGACTCCTAAACGGCACTTGTGACGGCTTCTGGTGAGACTGCACGGAGACGACGAGAATTGTAGGAGTCTTTGGCGCCCTTGGAAGGTTGTCTGTGACCCTTGGACGATAGCATCTCTCAATTGATCCCCTTGTCCGTGGAAAAAAAAAAATCGTCGGCGCCAATTTGGCGAGGACGATTGGATGGTCTATCTGCAAGCCGCCGCTGCACGTCGTCGTAAACCTGCTGTGATAGGTGCGGACCCTGAGTCAGGATGGTCTAGGGCGGCGGCAACGGAACGGGATTGTTTGCTGTTGACAAGAGCTCGAGGTGCGTTTCCTTTCTTGTCAATGCGTGAAGAAGAAAGTACCGTTGGGGGGTTGGACGTGAAGAACCTAAGCTGCACGGGGTGGGCGTGGCATGGCGTGGCGTGGCGTGGCATGGCATTGGCATGGCCGGGGTTGGTGGTCTGGGGCGGTCTGCCTGGGGTGTTGGAGGGGTGGCTGGGGTGGAGTTGGCTGGCGGCCCGGTCCTATCTACGAGTGGCCCGCGCCGTCGTCAAGCCCCATCCAGTCCGGTACAGCCAATCATACTTCTCCACGGCCAGCTGGCCTGCAGCTGGCCTGCAGTCTCTGCAGTTTACCTGCAGTTTGCCTGCAGTTTGCCTGTAGTGTGTCTGGCAAATATAGCGACGTGCCATGGGATTCGGTGTCTAAGCGCCGTGGCAAAGATGGCACGGCTTTTTAATTGCTCACCCGGAGAACAGACTGGTTGGTCTCTACGTCAGGGAGACCAGAGGCCAGGACCAGACGGCAACCTAATATGGAATGCCATCGAGCTGTGCACGCCAGCGCGAGGTCCAACACAGAGCTCACGTGTCTAGTTATTGTCTGCCCGGGAGGGCCGCTCCTTCTTTGTCACGGTCTTTCTTCCCCGGCTGCTCGATGCGGCTAAATTGGCAGCATACAAGCACAAACACTTGATGCCATGGTCTGGCCACAAGGCTAGAAAGAAAGTGTCTAACATGACACCAAGAATCATCAAGAATCATGTTTGCCGGATGTGGTGATGCGGAGCAAATGCCCCTCTCTCCCTCTTTCACCCTCTCGCTCGAAAATACTACTTACTTTCTACCTACCTGCAAGAAGTAGGTAGGTAGGTAGATACCTGGTAGATAGATACCTGGTAGGTAGATACCTGGTAGGTAGTACCTGATAGGTAGGGTCTAGGTACGATCTGCGCCTGCATGAACGGGGGACACTGTCGTGCGGAGTAACAAGCACCCATACTACTAGGTCGAGGGACACATCTCAATTCTGCACACCTCCACCCACGGTCTTATTCCCTCTTTCCGCCGCCTCTCGCTCCTCAACCCCCCTTGCTCACTTTGACGCACTGACGGGTATTGCTACTTCAGGCTATTCTTGTTCGGGTCATCACTTGAACAGGATATTCTCCAGCCTTCATCGTGTTGCCCTCACAGCAGAGCGCCATGCAGCTCGACCCTGTTTCGGACAGGGTTCCGGGGCAGCTCAGCCCAGATTACCAACTGCCTCCAAATTCACGATTGTCCCCTCAGACCACATGCTCCGCCATGCGAAATCTCCATTTCACTCACTGGATGGGTATCCTTTTCCCTGGAGAAGCAATGTCCAGACCGCAAGGTTCATGGGCCAGCTCGGCGAGTTTTTCGGCGGACTGATACGTAGCAGACATCGCCACTCGCCCTTGCGTGGTCGACGCTATTGGAAGCCATATTTAGCAAACAAACATTCGAACCGGAGGCGGATGCTCGAACAAATTCCGTTCCAGTCTGTTCGCACTCCCTCGCGCTGGAAATGTGACACGTCAGACACCAGACGTCTGAAAGCAATATGATGGGCCCTTCCCGCTCGAGCTCGTTGTGGCTTCAAAAAGCGAATGGAGATCATGTCTGGTCTCTTGGAGCTTCCTGAAAATATTGATTAAAACGGTCTTCGAGTACCTAAGGCCGTTGCTGCGAATATGCTGAAGCCTCGTTGTGCTTGCCGCCTTTGGCTCGAGCACCAATAATCTCAACTCGTTGCGAATGCCTAGATAGATTCGAGGCTGCGCTGTTTACTGACATGCGCTCAATACATCTTCACTTTGTCTGTGCTCTCCGACAGTCGCTCTGTTGGGTATCTCGCAGAGCCATTGTCACTCAGCCAACATAAAGTATCATGGTATTGTCCATCAGTACCCCTCAAAAGCTCCTCAAAATGTGAGCATACGACTGGAGTGTCTTACAGTCAACATCGCCCAAGTTGAAGAGACGGACAACGGTCCGGATCATCAACCGAGCAACTCGGCGCGCTGTGTGTGCGTGCATATGTGTTTTTTTTTTTTTTGGTGTCGAGGTCAGCCTCGAACATGTTCCGAAATACAAGGGACTCAGCAGAGAATCGGATGCTTCGGTGTAGGTCTCGGCCGATGGTAAACGGCTGCGGGGGCCAATGCGACCATACGCTTGAGGTTTCAAGCTATAAGCTGCATATTATAGACATGCTTTCCTCTCTCATCTGCTCGGACCGGAAAGCGGTCAGCAAACGGGCCAAGCAGGTCTTCGGCAAACAGCCGCTTCGAGCCCGACAATGAGGAGCGACAAGACTTCGAGGCGATAAGTGTTCGAGTGCGGCGCCGGAGTGACGACTATGACCTCGATATAATATAAGGTTGGAGCTCAACTCAACCAGACACTTGGTCTTGTACGAGGCATCTTTAACGACATGTTTCAACGACGGATTCGAAAATCGCAGAGATGCTACGTGACACCGAGACTGAATGAGTCGGGTCAAGGTCGGTTCCTCAGGTGCCCGACCTCTCCACCAGCAAAGCGCTCCTCGTGCACATACCCCGGTTTCCGTCATCTGCATGCACTACCGAGGGTACATGGGTGGTTCAGACTCGCAGGAAAGAAATCTCAGGGAACAATGTGCCCGATAAACAGAGGGGGCACAGTCGTTGGAACGCACAACATGTAATGGCTCCCGAAGTACCATGTCGACGAAAAGAAAAGAAATCGCGCTTGAGCAAGGATGGAATACCCTCCCCGCACCCGTCGACTGGCATCTCCCTGTGCCCACCACCTTGGAGATCTATCCAAGGTAGTTGAGGACAATGCGCAAAGTGCATAGTACAGGCCTTGATGTAGGTTGGCACTGCTGCCGGAACTCATATGCACGGCCAGCCGTTGCAACGCAATGGCCGAATCAACTCTCGAATCCTCCATTGGGCATCGCTTTGCGAACGCAAGGAACTGTCCTGTTCCCCAAATATGCATAAGGGAATATCAAAAGTGTCTGGTCAAGATTTATCGCGGTCAAGATACGTCTAGCCGATTCGATGGCATCATTCTCATTTGGCTCCTGACTTCCATCTTTCATTCTGCTTCGAACCTAACTTTGATAGCCGCAGCATACTTCAAGTGATCAAAGATGCTTGTCATTTTGCTTGAGAACAACCCTTGTCAGATTACGGTTGAGCCATTCTGTCACCTTGTGTATTGCTTTGCAAAAAAGAGACAAGTCAAAATATAGGCAAAAACTAAGGAGAGTCTGACGGAGCTTACGAGGTACGGACCAAGTACTGCAAGAAAAATAACTTTCATAAAACCGAACAGCCTATAGCAACGCAACCAGGACAAGATTGTGCCACGGATTGAAGAGTAACGATGAATCGCATTGGAATCTAATGTTTAGGGCCAATACTGACGCTGGTACTCCCTGCTGAAATTCCCCTGAACACTGCATGTGTTGTACAGGGGTATCGTTCACAAGACATCTTGCGAGGCTGGATATAGGACGGCCTGTGGGTGATCTCTTCAAGTAAAGAGACCCCTCCCCAGCAAGAACCAGAAGCTCAGAGGGATTCTTTTTTACGTTGGCAAGTCGCAGCAATCATTGTTTCGGTGCGCAAGGGTCCGAAATGGCATTCCACTTCATCCAACACCTCCCTTGAAGCGCAAAGATTCGAAACGAGATGGATGAGCAGCGGAAGATGTTCGCTTTTGCATTTGCGCAAGCAAACGTGTAGGACCAACAGAGGAAACATTCATTCGAGATACAAGTCCACAATGGTCATCTTACCCCCCTTCGGCCGAGATTTGGAAAAATCAATATTAATGCATGGCAACAGTGGAGAAAAACGACAGGAGCGAAACAGAAAGAAGGGAAGGAGATTTGGTATGAAATACAATGAGGCAAGGTAAAGAGATCCAGCTCCGGATCGGCGCCGGTGTTCAATGGATACTAGGACGTAACGCTGCATAGTATCCATCCATTCATCCTTCCGTCCGTAGCATGGAAACAGCTACCAGGTCGTCTGCTCCTTGCCACGGGTGGGAACTCACCCGTGATGGGCAAGCAAACGGATGTCACAATGCACAGTGGATTGATAAAGTGAGAACTGGCTGCTCTCGAAAAATCATTGTCACTCACCACAATTCGAAGGTGATGAGAAGGGAACGGTGGGCGATGGCGGGTTCCGCAGGCTCCGAATGCTTCTCATTGCCCCAGAATTCACGGTGGCGGTCCCAGGCTCCCCAGCAACAAATCCGCACAAGCACAGGAGCACGTCACCTCTTCGTTAGATCTGGGCTGAGCAGTACGGTAGCACGATGTCACCGCTGCATCCATGTGCGCACCAACAGAGGAGAATGAGGCAGGGGTGGTTTCTTTTCCGTGGCCCCCGAACACGACGACATGATATGCCCCCCAAATTCGAAATGGACTCGAGCCTATGCATGCGTCTCCCTCCCGAACAGTAATGTGACTGGCACATTGTTTTTTCTTCATTCGATGCAGGCAAGACGAGCAGTATAGCGGCTCGAAGGAGTCAAGCAGTCCAGCGTCTTGACTGAGCATGGTAAAGGAGCCATAAAATACCATATCTCGGCTCGGGTCCAGCGACCGGGGTGACAAATCCGGGCAGCATATCCGTAAAATGGCGAAACACAGCGACCAGAATGCAAAGCAGACTGTCCCCCGTCTCTTGGGTGCCCGGTGCTTTTGCATCATCAGCTTCGAATTATCGATTCAGTCAGCATCTCGCGGCAATATAGCCTTCCACTCTTTCTGTCCCTGACTGGCCGGCCGAGATTGTTCAACGTCTCATTTTGCATTATTTTCTTGCCTCTGTGAAATCGCGGCTGTGGCGGTGAGGGTAGCAGGGCTCTTGATTGCTCTCGTTGAGGACTCTCCAATTATATACGCAGTATATATGAAGGCATGACGATGTTGATTCTTCTACCAGCTAGGGCAGTGCGCGGGGCGTGCCCAAATGGGTAGGGCACAACAAACGATGCCCTATGGATGCCTGATATGTGAGGCTGATCCAAGACAAAGGGCCAGTTGGCCTGCGCCCGCAACAGTATATGCGGACTTGCAAACTTCCCTCAGTCTTCACCTGAGAATCTTCACATTTTCGGACGGCAAGACCATCTTGTCAGGGACGCCTGTTCAGGGAACACACCTCGAGAAGTTACATTGCGAGAGTGAAAGGTAGTCGAAACGAATGATTTAGTCGAGACCAAGCCCGAAGCCCCAACATCATGGGACTATCAGCTCAGCGCTGGATATTCAGCTGTTATGAAAGAAAGAAGTTTCGTTCAAGAGAGAACAGTATGGGAAGGGCTGCTGGTCTCATTTACGACAGCGAAATGCGACCGGTTCAATGGTCTAACTGAGGGTGGTGGCCTTCTCCCTCACGGCAGACAGGGTAAGCGAAGTGTTGATCCATGCTCCGTGCAGATAGTAGCACTTCTGACGCTCCGTCCACGGTGCACCGCAAGAAGTGACTTATAGACAGGCAGCATGTGCTCGGACGCCGATTTGTGCAGGCGCTTGCAGCTTCAGCGTAACCTACCATGCCAGCCACGGACGATGCACAGTTGCACTGGGTGGCACTGGGTGGCATCCAGATGAATTGGCCAATCCAGCTCGATTTTAAAAATAACACGGGGCGAGCTCCCTTTCTCTTTGCGTTGGCGTGGGCTATGAGTGGAAGATGGGAGATGGCTGCTCAGGCTTGCCGGCGGTTCATAAGCGCTGTGCCGACGAGATGGGAGCACAAGATGCGAGTCGGCCGCCGAAAGAGGTACAGTAACAGGAAAGCTTTGGCTCGCAGACGGAGTACAGTGGACCGACCATATGTATCCATGTCCGCTGTTGCAACGGAGAATGCGCTTCGATAAGCGGTCTGGCGCCCAAGTGCCACATCGACGACGAAGGAGGCCAGCAGGAACCTCTCTCTCTCTCTCTCTCTCTCTCTCCCTCCCGCACACGGGACAATCAAGCCGAATCCCATCGATCAGTCTGCGTATTCCGCGCTACGCATTCCTTCCATGACTCTCCCAGGAAAGGTTTCCAGAGAGAGAGAGAGAGAAGAATGTGAAGGCACACTAGAATCCTCCGAGGGAACTAGGAAAACGGCAAATGCCGAGTGCGGGCGAGGTACGGAGTACGTAGTCATGACTTCCTCCCATGTCCTCCCATGTCCTCCCCACTCCTCGCGCAGAGTCCTGGCATGAATCACGTTTTGGATTAGCCGCGATGACAGCTCGCGATAATACAAAGCACGGTACGTCGGAAACATCGGACACGGTTCGAAGAGGGCAAGTCTTGAATGGACCTCTGTGTCTGCACACGGCACAGAGTATAGACGCATTCATAGGTATGTACGGAGTAATGCGTAGACATTGTTGACCTAGCCACAAATCACCCCGTTGGCCGGCCATCACGTCCACAGCAAAAGGAGGACACACGGGCTGCGAATCCCTGCCAGGACCTGCAGAGGAACTCCAGTCTTGATCGTCAGCAGCGTCCGTTCTCGTCTAGATCCATGATCCCTGATGGCTGCTACCTACTAGTATCCCATCACGGCTGTCGATTGGTTTCGTGGCCCCTGCCTTTCTGCACAAACCAAACGTCTCGTCACGGCACCGCTGTCGAATCAATGGCGATGCATGGAAAAGCAACGAATGACACCATCGTAGAACTACGGCAAGACTCCCCTTAAAGTTACAAGGCAACACCGCCACGAGTGTCCAATTATTGCTCATGCACGTTCTTCTGAGAAGCACGTCGACCGATGTGTCTCCGTCGATGCAACACACAAATGCAGCTCCCCAGTCTGGTCCACGGCAGCCTGCAGAGCATCTCAAGAACTGTAGCATCTGCCCTGCCCCCTTCAGCGTTCACCAGCTGTGGCCTGGCTATTCTCCGGACCTGCCCGCGCACTGGCTGGGTAATGAACCGTGAGATTGGCAGATGGGCAAAGTCACTGAGATGGAGAAGTCGTTGACCTCTTTCGATCTGCGGATGAGGGAAGGGGAAGGGGAGGGAAAAATTGCACACTTCTTTGCCAGCATATTATCAACGAAACCACTGCCACGCCTCTCAGAGTGGGAACAAAATGAGAGGGAAAATTGGAGAGAGCAAAGTATACTTACTGTACGTGCTTCGCAGCCGTCCCATTTTGGACGACGCCATGCAGTCCAACTGGTCGCCCAACGTGCTATCCGAGACAATAGGTTTCTCGTCGGATGATTGCATCCTAAGGAAAAGAATTACAGAAGCTCATCAATAATCCAGCAGGGTACGGATCCCAAGTATCTCTCACAGCGCGGGGGCAGCGACAGCGCGGCATTGGAGACTTGAGTGAGCGGCGTCCTTGGGCCGCAATTTTCACCAACGCCGGGCGGTGGCGGACTGCTGTACTCCGTATACCTTCCTTGTCAGGCTACATTTCTCGAGGAGGCGCCCCCCTCCCCGCGATTCAAAGCTCCTCACAAAGACGAATGCTCGATTTCGAAAGCCGTCCCCCAATCTCGAGAGGTGCAGAAATAGTGCTCAACCGGCGAAGTCTCGACGTCCCCCTCCCCCCCCCCCCCCC
>JMQE01001569.1:0-16577 GCA_000731825.1 Hypocrella siamensis | reverse complement strand
GGGGGGGGGGGGGAGAGCAGTCAAGGGTCTCGGGATCTGTTTCGGGCGCAAAAATTTTTCCAGGCATTCTTGCTATCGGGTCGTAGATGTCAATTGGGCAGGGAATACGACTTGGGCGTTGGACATTGATATGCTTTTGTTCTTGCCAACCTTGGAAGCTTGGGAAGAGTGACGACCTGGCGCCAGACAAGGCCATGGATGGAATGCCTGGTGTTTCATGCTGGACGTGAGAGCAAGCAGAACCTTTTTTTTTTCCTTTGAAAAGTAAAGGGAATGACAAAGGAACGGATCGTTAATACGGAAAATGAGGAGTTATGCTATCGGCAATTGGATCGAATATCGGCAGGGACCATTGCACTGTTTCCCTTGGACTGGTGGTCAGTTTTTCGGGTATGAAACAAGGGTGCTTTACTCATCTAAGAGTGGCTGTGATGTACCTGAAATCTTAGAGAGGAGTTTGCTGCTTTGCAAGATGCTGTTTCTGGACTACGCACTCTAATTCGTGACGGGCTTGCATTGCAATGCAGTCAATGCAGTGTGGCTGTGTCACAGGACACGAGAAGACAAATAGAGTCACGAGTCACGACGCAGGAGATGCAACGATGTAAGCCACTGAGGTGTCTGACTGGCTCGGATTGAGTCGGCCTCCGATGATTACGACCTGGAGCCAGGCCTGGAGTCGTAGAGACGCTGCGGGTGGTGGGTAGTACAACCCCTGGAAAGCGAAGCCTTTGTCCTGCTCGCGCCCCACAAGAGCTCGCAAGGTGCTTTGTCAAGAGAGTCCGAACTGTGTTTCGTGTGCCTCGAGACTTGGTGACTTGGATGCCATTTCTCTCCCTTCCAACCATTACAGTTGCCTGTTAGGCTTCTTTTTTTTTCTTATTCTTTTCCCGCACGAGGCCACCCTGTTGCATTTTTTTTTTCGCCTTCAGCCTTGACAGGCCCCAGTCGCGGCTGCCTTTATTTGGCGTCTCGTTGCGTCTCTCTTTGGAACAACACGCCATTCGACCACCAACCTTGAGCCACCTCACCATGTCTTCCGAACAGGCTACCTCTACCTCTACCGCTGCTGCTGCTGCTGCTGCTGCTCCGAGCGAGACCCCCAAAGCTCCTGCAGAGGTGACAGCGCCTTCGTCCGCCGCTCCCGTCGATGCTTCGGCTGCTGCCACCCCCCCTGAACCCGAAACGCCTCTCACCAAGCTGGCTGCTCGTCTTGCCGACATCATCCACAAGGCAGGCCATGGCGAGATGTGGGGCGTCGAGCTCTCGCCCTCATCGGGTACATCAGGCCACGCACCAACCCAAGTGGTGCTGCTCAAGTTCCTGAGAGCAAACAGCAACGATGTAGCGGCCACAGAAAAGCAGCTCACCGCGGCTCTTGAGTGGCGCAAGACGATGCAGCCCACCAAGCTTGTGTCCGAGGCCTTTGACAGGAAGAAATTCAATGATCTGGGCTTTGTCACTGTTCACGAGGGCCAGACTGGCGGCGAGACCGTCATCACCTGGAACATTTACGGAGCTGTCAAAGACAACAAATCTACCTTTGGAAATGTCAAAGAGTGAGTTGCCGAGAAACAAGCCAGAATCTTGTCTGTCTTGTCGCGCAGAGCTGACGCGTGCGTATGTGCATCAGGTTTATCCGTTGGCGTACAGCTCTCATGGAGCTTGGTGTTCAGAAGCTCCGCCTCAATGACATCAAGGAACCCCTCGCCGAGGATGCTCAGGACCCGTACCAGATGCTCCAAGTCCATGATTACCTGTCGGTCAGTTTCTTCCGCATGGATCCTGCCGTCAAGGCCGCCAGCAAAGAGACTATTGAGACCTTCTCCATGGCGTATCCGGAGTTGCTCGCACACAAGTACTTTGTGAACGTACCTGCTGTCATGGGTTGGATGTATAGTGCCATGAAGCTCTTCCTTGCTCCCACTACCTTGCGCAAGTTCCACCCCATGAGATCTGGCACCACGCTGTCGACAGAGTTGAAGGACATCTCTGCCTCTCTTCCCAAGGAATATGGCGGACAGGGTCCCAGCGTCAAGGAAGGCGAAACCGTCAAGTTGGCTGACGCGGAGCCCAAGGTGGAGGAGGAGAAGAGCGAGAAGGGACAAGATGCCGAGGTCGCCAACGTTGACGCCGCCGCCGAAGCAGCGCCCGCAGCTGTTGAACCAGAGGCCAAGCCCGAACTCGCCGAGTCTGCTGCTGAAGAGCACGCCGGTGCGACGCTTTCCACCACGGCAGCTGCTCATGGCGACAGCCAGACCACCGAAGCAAAGATTTCTGACAGCTCAACACAGCCTGTAAGCAAGAGCGCTGCGTAAAGCGTAAAGTTTGTGGCGGATCCGTCGGACCCGCGTGGCTGATCTTGTCTTGGGGGGGAGGGTCATATTGAAATCTGCCATTTCCAGAAACAGCATTGATAGTTCCTTCACTATGGCGGATGAGTGAGTTGTTGGTTTGGACATAATACCCCTTTCTCGATGATTTTGTTTTGCAGAATGAAACAATCAAAACAAAAAAAAAGGTTTTCCCTTTTTTTAATTTTTCAGGAAAAAAAGAAAAAAAGTGTCGATATACGGCAAGTTCTTACGTAGAGCACGTCCTTGACGCAGTCGACGCGCCTAGACGGGTCATGTGCTGCTAAGCTGCGGCCATGTTCCCCATAGTGCGCGGCTGCACAGGATAGCTTCATGAGGAAGAAGAAGAATGAGCAAATTGACATTTTCACGTCGTAATGCCATTTCGAGACGCCGTCTTTCCCCGTGACACCCTTGGCGCGCCGACTCTGTATCTATCTCTACAAAGTGACATGGATTCTTGGTGAAGCACGATCAGAGTCTTTTTCGTAGGCTTTTCCGACATGGTCAAGCAGACCGGGGCTTGATAGGTCTTGGACCACCCTTGACGTTATATGGTCTCTGGGAGGAGCAAGGGGCTCATTCTCGTGGTCGCGGCCGTGGGGCTTTTGGCTGGTGACGATGGTTCCTGGACTGAGGACTGACCGTTCCGGCGACTCTGCGCACGTTGCGAAAGAAAAATGGTTTCAGGCCAAGCACTCGCCCTGCTCGGCCTGCTGAACTTCAAGCGTTGCACTCCTCCAAGGTCCCGAAAGGGAAGACACGATACACAGCCGTCCATCCATTGGTCCTGCCGTAGCATTTTTTCACCCCTTGGGTATACAAATCCCCATCTTGCCCCCTTCAGGCTCGTGGGGTCGCCGCCACTTTTCGTGCCCGTTGCAACCAGATGCCGGACAGAGACGGGGTTTTACTGTCCAGACCAAGGAAGCGCCAGCCTGGTAGCCCCTCGTCGAAGAAACAGTGGTTGCGGTTGAATTTGGGGCAGAGTGATCACGGATGTGGCTACGATGATGATGAGTGTATTTGTTTTGTCGAAAGGATGACCAGGACTGGGCGTCTAGACAATGGCAAACGGCGGTTTTGTAGGCCCATGGGGCATTTGAGAGGAACATTGATTTCGCCTTGGACTTTTACGACCGGATCGAAATGCCGGTTCTGAGGATGACGATGGTCGTCTGGGTTTGGTCGGGACGTGGTATGTGGCACGTGGCGCCAGCAGGTCTACTGAACATGGGACTGGCTCTTTTTTTCAAGGAAAATCGTTCTGCCCTGGAATCAAAGATGAGTCGTGTTGCAGAATATCCTCGCCCTGTGGCCGGGGGAGTCTTCGTCCCTCGATTCATTCACGACAGCATGTGTTTCTTCCCGAGATTCCGGCTTAGCAAGAGACGACACGGTGAATTGGGCTGCGTCTTGGTCAGTTTCTTTTGTTCCTATTCCGTTCTCCCTCGGCCCTCTCCTCCCTAGGCCTGAGGAGGAGAAGAAAGAGAAAGGGCCGGTAGAAGGGGATCAGGGGAGGAGGCTTCATCATAATATTCAGAGACACGCAGTGGTCACAACGGCCCGGGACGGGAACTGGGATGAATCAGGAATTTATGCCGTCGTGTTCAAGTGAGACACAGATGGGCCGATATGATAGGGGCCCCTATCATGCATACTATGCTACATATTCCTGAGTGAGGTCTCGCGTTCATGTGCGCGTGGGACTTGGGATTTCCCCCTTGTCCTTCCCCCCGCCCATGATCCATATTCCAGATTACAAAGGCTGCGGTGATGGCGAGATGGCCAGGGTCACGACAAAAAAAAAGACAGTGAATGTGCTTTGCTGTCTGGTTGTTGCTGTGCAGTGGTTGTTGATCACGCCGGAAAATATGTGCACACTTTTTTTTAACCCCATCTTCCCTTTACTACTACTTATGGGGGATCCATGATGACAAAGTGCGTTGGCGTCGGGGGGTTTTTTTTGGGCGGAGGTGTCTTCTTTTTTCTTCACGGTTTTGATGGCTCCTGCTCGATAGTTCCTCTTCCCAACGCCCCTCTCTCTCTCTCTCTCTCTCTCTCTCTTTCTCTCCCTCCCCTTTCTCACGAGTCACATCCCAATCTCACTCAGCCGGGTCAGCAAGGAATACGTCGTTCCCACCTCCAGAAAGCTGTCGGTTTCATGTTAATTCGTTTTTCTCTACCTGTTCTTCCCATCCACAGTAGCCCCTTCTTTTTTTTTTCCTTTTTTCCCCTTCACTTGCTGCGTGTCTCCAGCATTCAGCCGGGTTGCCGACGCAAAAAACATTCGCGTTCGTAGGCATTTGGCATCCTCTCCTCAACACACAAGTCTTGTCATTGTTCGTCACAGGCCAGTCTGGCACTCTCTGTATCTTTGCCGAGGCCCATCTCGTACGCCGCGTGTGTGTTTTTCGGGCCTTGACGTTGTCCCGGTATCCCGCGACGTCGTCTTGAACGCGCAAAGGCCGCGCACAACCCAACTGAATGCTTTGGATCGGGGATATCGAGAAGCTACTGAGGGCAGGCGTGCCTTGAAGAGCACTCACTAGATCTTGGATCCAGTGTCGATACGGTTTATTTCTCTTTTATTTCTCTTTTTTTTTTCAATCTCCCAGTCCAAGCTCCGTACCTACTAGGTACCCTATCTGGGTACATCCTACCCAGGTCGGAAAGGCAACTTGTTCTCCAATCTTTGTACAAGCCTGAGCTTTTGGGCTTGGCTTGACCCCTCCCTGTCTGGCCTGGTCTCGCCTGGCCCGGCCTGGTCTGGTCCGGCCTGTTCAAGCGCGTTTGTTGCCAAATCGACGGTCAGCCACCTTGCACCACGCACCACGCACCACTCACCATTCACCACTTACTCATCACTCACAACCAACTACTACTACTACACAACTCGCTTTCCTCTTCTTCTTCTTCTCCTCCTCCCCCCCCCCCCCTCCTTCTCCTCTCCTCGCCCTCGAGCTCGGCCGAGTACAATTGCACGATAGTCCCGCAAACTTCGCGCTCCCACCCCCTCCTCTCTCTGCTCGTCTCCACCCGTTCCTGGGCCGCCCTTGCTGCTGTCAAACACACCCTTGACGCGGCATACGCTCATGTAGGGCATTTGTCTCTTTCTTCTCTGTCCTCTCTGTCCACCTGTCGTCATGTCTCTCTTCGTCGACAGCCTCTTCTCGGCTCCCGCGACCGACTCCTCGTCAACATCCGCGTCTTCGGGCTCGACGCCGCCAACAACCGTTGCCGATACCGAAAGTCAGGCCTCTGACTCGTCCAAACACGATGTCATCACCGTCGCCGACGACGCAATCCGCGTCGCCTCCGCCGAGCCCCAGGAACCAGCGCCGTCGCCGTCGCAGTCGCAATCTTCGCAATCGCCGCCGCAGCTACAATCACAGCCAACAGCAACGGCAACGGCAACGGCAACGGCAACGGCAACGGCAACGGCAACGGCAACGGCAACTGTACCGGCACTAGCACCGGCACCGGCACTACCACACGCACTTGCACACGCACAAACACAGTCACAATCGCCTTCTTCTCGCCGGCCGAAGCGAGCACGCGTCTCCGAGCCCGTCTACAACCTCGCCAAACTCAGCGGCACGGCCGATCACGGGAAAAGACGCGCCAAGGGCCACATTGTAGCCGAGAAGCGCCGACGAACCATCTCGGGAGAAACCTTGGTTGGCAGCATCGAGGTTGCCGGCAACGGGGATTCCAACACGCCGAAAGCAGGCAGCGACGCGTCGCATCCTCAATGGTCTCCCAGCAGCTCCCATTCGCCCCGAACACGCCGCCAGGCTCAGCCCTCGCCGCGCCTGCTGCGCACGTCTTCGCGTCAGACTGGTGTGTCCGCCATTGCCACCAGCTTGACCAAAGTGGGCAGCAAAGGCCGCAAAGCCGTGCAAAAGGGAGCCAGCGCCATGTCGCGCGAACTGCGACGTTTGCAGGACACCAACGAGTACTCTGGTCTCGAGGACCGCCCCGTCGTGCATACCATCTGGTCCAATGGCAAATATGTCGACCCCTACACGCCCCCTACCGAACTTGCTCGCAAAAAGGTCAGGGTCGAAGAACCCCAAACGGCGGGCAAGCCGGAAGACGAAGTCAAGGAAACCATTGCCGACACGAAGCAACGCAAAGCCAAAAAATACCTCGACAAGGGGCTTTACGCCGGCCAAGACTTGCCTTTCGATGCCTGCAAGGGCCTGACAGTGGCGGAAAAGAAGAAGCTGGCGAGTCTGCCTGAATTGGTCCACAATGGTCGCGTCAACAGGATCATGCCGCCTCCAATATTTGCCGGTCTTCGTCTGCTCATTGCTGGCCGAGACTTTAAGCTTCCTTTCAACGTGTGCAATCCAATGCCACCTGGTCAGCCAAAGCCGGATGAATGGAAGAAGATGACCAGAAGTATGGTTTCCCCCTTTTTGACTTGACTCGACCCGTTTGAGGCACATGTCATCTTCGTCTTTTTCCTCTTTTCCCCCCCTTTCTCCCCTCTACACGAATCTCGCTCGCTTTCTCGGCTGACGTCAGAACCTCCTCTCACAGATCGCTTCATTGGTGACTCCAAAGACTACTGGCGCAAGATGCCTCACCTGCACGATCTGTCCAAATGTGTGTGCAAGCCGGAGGACGGGTGTGGAGACAACTGCCAGAACAGGATTATGCTCTACGAGTGTGATGCGGGAAACTGCAACGTGGGGAAGGAGCTCTGCACCAACCGCTCCTTCGCCGACCTAGCTGCCCGTCGCGCCAAGGGTGGAAAGTACAGAGTCGGGGTGGAAGTAATCAAGACGTCGGATCGCGGATACGGTGTCCGCAGCAACCGGTGCTTCAAGCCCAACCAGATCATCATGGAATACACGGGGGAGATTATCACTGAAGAGGAGTGTGAGCGCCGCATGAACGAGGTGTACAAGAATAACGAGGTAAATGCGGCTGATTGGAAAGTCGGGAGCGGGTAGGCGGGCATCAAGAGGAAGGTTGGCTAACTGAGTGCGATTGACCAGTGCTATTATCTGATGAGCTTCGACCAGAACATGATTATCGACGCAACTACCGGGAGTATTGCGCGATTTGTCAACCACAGCTGCGACCCCAATTGCCGCATGATCAAGTGGATCGTTTCTGGGCAGCCTCGGATGGCTCTTTTTGCTGGCGATCGACCCATCATGACGGGAGACGAGCTCACGTATGATTACAATTTTGATCCCTTCTCAGCCAAGAACGTGCAGAAATGTCTCTGCGGCCAGAACAACTGTCGAGGCGTCTTGGGACCGAGGCCCCGGGACGTCAAGCCCCCCAAGACAGATCTGAAGAAGGCCGTCAAGGCGACGATGAAGGCCGGCAAGAGGAAGCTGAAGGAGCTCCTGGGTGACGGTGACGGTGACGGAAACGGAGGAGGCGATGCGGACCGCGGCAAAGCCAAGAAGCGCAAGTTGGCGGCGGCGACTCCGAGACGATCGGTTTCCAACTCAAGACCCAAGGCGGCCAAGGGCGCGGCGTCTAAGATTCAGAAACGAGTCTCTTCGTCCCTAGCTCGTAAGGGACAGAAGACGTCTGCTGGATCCAAGACGTCTGCGAAGACCAAGGCGTCTGTAAAGATCAAGACTTCCGCTGAATCCAAGACGTCTGCGGGGTCCAAGACGTCTGTAAAGACCAAGACTTCCGCTGAATCCAAGACGTCTGCAGGGTCCAAGACGTCTGCGAAGACCAAGACGTCGGCAGCAGGTCTCGGGCGTGCCGCAGCAATCACCAGTGTGGCCATCAAGAAGACGGCTGCGCGAGCAAAGACACTCCCGGGCGGCCACGGTCGTAAGGCGGCAGCAACCACTGGCGTGGTCATCAAAAAGACGGGCAGCTCCAAAGTGATTCAGAACAAGGGGACTGGCAAACGACTGGTTCAAGTGTCATCGCGAGTGTCGAGCACCACGACATTGACTGTGGGAGACAAGGAGAATGTCCCGGCGGGCAAGAGACTTGCCCAAGCGTCGCCGCGTTCCTTGAGCAAGGTGGTCACGATGGGAACGGCTGGCAAGAGGCATGCCAAACCGGCTCAGCAAGGCAAAAAGACGCTAGTAAGCGTCAAGAAACAAATTGGGCCTCCTTTATCGATCACGACTCCCCCACGACCAGGCTCGGACTCACCTCGCCGAATCATCAAGCTTTCACCCAAGGCCAAGGACAATGCCGCAATCCGACTTGTTCAGAAGAAGTGAGGGAGGGACGGCCGGGACCGACCAGGAATAGGATGAAGGAACGATGCTGGAACTGCAAGGAGGGGGAAATAGATGGTGAAAACAATGTACCGGCACATTTCGCTCTCTCTGATCCAACTGTCTTCCTTTTATAGAAAGAAAAAATTCTTGTGCTCATATTATTCCTAGATCCTTTGATGCGCTAGAAGGGGGGACACGGGGGAAGGAGAAGAAGAACCATGTATTGTACTTGGCGGTGGACTGGACTGATTTCTTGCCAGGCGTCAAGGCGAGGGAAGATGTGGCTTTTGGTTCTGATTTCGCTCTCTATCTCTCTTTTCTCCTCTGTTCTGACCTCTGACGGGCTTTGTATAGTATTGAATTCTGTCGGCAAATGTCGTTTGTCACTTTGCTTATCCGCTTCGTGTCAGGGGGGGGGGGGGGGGGGGGGGGGAGAAGAGTTTATGACTGCACAAGTTCAGGGCTTGGGAACTCATTTTTTGAAATCCTCGTATTAGCGATACGGTAGTGGGTATGACGGGCACACTCTAACCTCTGACCGTTCAAGGCCTGCTACCGGGTTGCTACAAGGGTTCTACAAACTAAGGTCCCACGCCCTAATGCTTGTGCCGTGACAGCAATGAGTCGGGAGGTCTGGACCCTGCAACTTCCACCAGCCTCAGGAGAGACCAATAGACGCTGTTATTGAATCCTGTGAAAAAGCGCCACTATAGGCATCTAGATAGATGGCATAGAATGGGCGTAAAGAAAAGACAAATTCGCTTAGCTATCCCGACGAGAATATGTCTAGAAAGTGCAGAGCAGAGACTTGAAGACCCAAGTGGTGCGTCACGGTAGTAGGTGTGGCGATATATTCTACTAGATTAGGGCCAGCTAGGTACAGTGGACACTTTTGCCTAGTTGGCCTGTGACAATAGATACCTAGAGACCAATAAGTCACCGGAACATTGACCAGTAAGTTGGCTGCGCTTCTATATTCCCATCTATGAGTCTTGTTGCAGAGTAGCTCAGATGTAAGTAGGCTGTAGGCACGCTTTGGTCTCGGTCAGGTTGTCTGTTTGTCTGGCGGGAGATTGTCACTGGCCAGAGGACCATGAGCGTGTACACGTGCCACGCCGGCTTGTTGGAAGTCTAGAGTACGAGCATGTTTTGGCTGCGAGGTGAATTGCTTGACGGAGTTCTGGGTCGTTGCTTGGGTCAGGGTCTATTGTTGAGTCTTGTGCCGGCCATGGACGTACACGGAGTTCATTATGGCGGTACTATGCTTGTATATCACAGCCGTCATGAATTTTCTTTCCCTTCTCTCTCTTTTTTTTTTTAGAGCTAATTGTGTGCCCTGTTGGTGATGTGCTAAAAACGGCGTGTCCTGTTTGATTCCTACAAGCTATGGTGCCGAGGTTGATGTGGTCCTTCCTTTTTCCATCTCCAAGCTATTGTCAGCCCGCCAAGGTCAACTTTGATTATAATACAATACAGAGAATTCAGACTGTTGTCTTGAGCACTTAGCTTTTTGACGGGGATTTAGTTGTCGGGCGGCGGGGAACACATATCTATACAGGGCAGGGACGTGCGGCTTTTGGGTTTGGCTCCTACACTCATTGCAAAGGACTGGATGCAGTCTGATGATGGCAGATGTTCATATCTTTGGGCGGCCAAATGGATCTGCCATCCCATTGTATGTAGTAGGTAGGAAGCAAGCTACACTTGTTCCAACGCGTGCAAGCAGGCCCCTGGTTGCCGGACAGTTAACATCCACTTGTATATATAAATGATTGATAATGTAAAATATTTCTGCCTGTGGTATGCTGAATAGCTACAAAAGAAAGGGTTCTCCTTGCATTTCGTGCTAGAGCTGAAATGTGATTTCAGTTCCGGTCTCCAAGGGGACGAATGTTTTGTTTGACGGGGAAAGTTTATAGACTAGACTGTTATAAAAGGACACTGGATAAAGAAAAAGAGGGGGTTTTTTTCTTCTTACATCTGTGGTTCCTTAAAACACATCACCTGATAAGTTGGCACTTTGTCTCCTAACCGTTGGTGCTGCAAAACCAAGGAATCATGATGCTAGTATATTCGTCAAAGCTCGGGAAAAAACGGGTAAAAACTCATTTGCTAAAACATGAGAAGAACACAAGGACAGTCACAGCCTGCTACTTGCTTTTGCCTTATACTCTGTCGTTCACAGCACGTAGACTAGACGCTTAGTGTGTTATCAGAACAGGCTTTGAAGTAAACGACGCGTGTATGCAATTTGCCAAAATAACCAAGCCGGCAGTGGATATCTGTAAACTGAAGGAAAAGACGAAAAGGAAAAAAACTACAAAATGGTTGGCCTTTGAGTGGACAAGGTTCACCTCTGAGGCGTGAGCTAAACAATCTTTCTTGAACACACAACAAGAGTCATGTTGACCTGGACAAAAGCAGCATAATAGAGGGGGAAAAAAAAGGAGCGCTTAGGACAAGGAAACCTGCAACACCCAAAACCGTCCTAAGTACATGTACATATACAAGCAATCCCTGGCTCTCTCTTCACTTAGCGTGTTGGGGAACAAGATCAAATAACCCGCATGGTCTTTTCCCGAACCCATAGAGCCGGTCATGAAACGTCGTGAGCACATTTCCAACATCAGAAACTGCTCTCAGATGGTCGGTTCCAATGTTGCTTCAACGGCCCTCGGCCACATAGTCGGTAGACAAGGGACAGTCCAAGCAGCGAATGTGATGACAAGATAGGCACGCGGGCGTCGTTGGCACAAGAAAAGGTCCAGCTCCGCACCGGTGACAGAACCAGCTGTATTGGACACGCCAGACGATCCGGCGCTTGGCGGAGGACATGATGACGACAGATTCCTTTGAATCTGGAGGACAAACGCGAGGACAAGTGTCTATTTGGGATGAAAGTGTGGCGATTCCTCCTGACTTTGCGGTTGCCTAGACACGCCGTTGAGTGATGGCTTCTCTCGAATTGTTGAATTTGCTTCTTTTGAATCACTATCGAGTTGTTGTGCATATTGACGAGATTTTTCAACCACGGGAGGTAGACAAATGGGCTTTTATAACTCTAGAGACTATATGGGTGCAACGCAGCGACATCATGAAAAGAGGTCTTGACTGACTGCTTCCTAAGGAAAGAAAATAGGGCTGTTGAAAAGAGCTCCGAGGGCGGAGCAGGCTTGTCTCGATGAAAACACCGACGTGCGGTCTCATGACGTTTGGAGAAGGCTCCTAGGGGCCAGTAGATTCGGTGAAGCGTTATCTGTCCGGCTTCGGTGCTGGTGAATCATGTCGAGACCTCGTAGCTTTGAAGGAAGGAGGGGGGATCCCTTGAAGGAGAGGCATTTTTGGTGACGCCATTTCCCACATGACCATGGCCTGATAGCGTCTGGAAAGGAAGAGAGAGAGAGAGAGAGAGAGAGAGAGAGAGAGAGAGAGACCGCTTTGAGCTCTACACTGCCATCATGGGTAAGGCAGCCTGAGAAATCTAAGCCCCGTCTCCGCAAAAAGTACATGGCGCAAAACACAACTCGTGACTACAAGGGCGAGGTCCGACATGCTCCAGGACTTGTGATGCAGTGACTAGGCAGTGAAGCAGAGGAGCTCTTCTGTCTTGATATCAGGAGACATGTTCAGAATGTACATCTATTTGACTTTTTGCCGCGCCGTGCCTACATATATACATCTCCATCCTTGCTCGTGGGCAAAAGCTCGGCGAATGTAAGAATGCCGAGCCCCATTCCTCGTCGTACGTGAGAAACTGCCTTGGGCAGTAGGAAAGACTGAGGATTCAGGGGCCGTGTGGCAGCCTGATTACTTTTTTTTGGGTTCATATTCAGGGTAGGTCCATGACGCAAATCCAGGTCAAATCCAGGTCAATCTAGGTCGTCAGCAGCCGTGCTGCTCGAGACACGTTCCAGAACGGCAGAAAAAAAAAGGAATCATGCGTAGCCTCACTTCCTGTTGTTCAACCTTGTGCAAATCAGGTCGAAACAAGGCTCTAGGGACAAGGAGGTGGGCATGTGACTGCATCGAATTCCCCAAGGCGTGCAAAGGGGGTTTCTTTGGCCATCAACGGAAAGCCCTGGACAAGCCGGGGTAGACAGAGGCATGGCCACCGCCACGGCCGAAACCGGGCGGGCGCTTGGACAACAGATGAGGCTGAGGCTGAGGCTCAATTCCAGGGCAAAACAGGAAACGGAGCGTTGCTGGTGCTGGTGCTGGTGCCGGAGATGTCTGGTGGCTGTGGAAGATTGGCGCCAGCTCGTCCTTAAGGGGGGGGGGAGGGGGGGGCAGACGCTCGAAATGGGCTTTGATGACGGACGTCGCTGGACTTGTTTGGGGTCTAGAAATGGCATGTCTTTGCACTTACACTTTGAGAGACCGAGTAATGAGGGCACAGGAGTTGGCCCCCTGCGCAGGGTCCTGCGCAGAATCGGATATTGCCGGGCTGATGCTGATCAATCCTTGTAAGCTCAGGCGGGCAGAGTCAGGCAAGTCGGTGATGGCACGTCGGTGTCTACATGTCTCGGTTGCAAAGACTGCTAGCAACGTGGCTCAGATGAGAGACAAGGGAGGGAAACCGAACGGGGTCGGCAATGTGAGAATAAATGAGGCTGACATATGGCAACATTGACGTCGCGAGTGGAGCAGCGTCGCGTGGTTGGGCGGCTGCCGTATTTACAGGACTGCGCCACGAACCGTGAGCCACGCGCCACGGCACGGACATAACGTGGGCCTCCCGAGTAGCGCGTCGTCACCACCAACCAACCACCTTCTAATTTGTCCTATTTTGTCCTCGTCTGCAGCTTCCACCTCTTCAAGCTCAGAAGCCCACCTCGACGAAGAAGAAGGAAACCATACCTTTGCTGCCACAATGCGGACATGTCATCTTCAAGGCCCAGACCCAACCGGGCCGCTACCCGCTGGACGGCCCGAATCGTCCCCGCCTTCATCCTCTGCGTCCTGGTCCTTGTGACGTATGCCATGGCCGGCAGAATATGTGGTGAGCTTCCCCCCCCCGGCCTCGGGGCTTGTTCGCCTCGTCCGAAGCTTCGGCGCGCGACTGACCTTGCGAGTTGTCTCCAGTACAATACCTGTATCGGCAAAGAGACAGGCATGGCGTCGCCATTGCCATTCTTGTCCTCTACTTTGTCTGGTTTGCCCTCACGCTCGTCTCGTACGCCCGCGTCTACTCGTCCATCCAGCTTGATCCGGGCCTCGTCCCCCTGCTGCGCCAACGCGGATCGGATACAGAGAACTCGGGCGAGAAGCGATGGGACAATTGGTCTCGGCGCGACCCAGACCCGGAGCAGTATCATCATCAATGGACCCCTCCGGACCTGAACCCCAACAGCCCCGGTCTCGAGGCCTTCTACAGCAAGGACGTCTTCACTTGCGAGGCGGATGGACGCCCTAGATGGTGCTCCGAATGTCGGCAGTGGAAGCCAGACCGGTCCCACCACTCGCGTGAGCTGGGCCGCTGCGTCAGGAAAATGGACCATCTCTGTCCCTGGGTCGGCGGCATGGTGTCAGAGACCTGTGAGTCTTGCCCCTTTCACACCCGCTCACCCACCCACCCACACATCCACACACACACACACACACTCTCTCTCTCTCTTCTTTCCCCCCTTCTCCACGCCCTCCAGTGACTGAAGCAAGGTTCCACAGCTTTCAACTTCTTCACCCACTTTGTGTTTTACGCTACCTGTCTCTGCGCGCTCTGCCTGTCCGTGTCGGCATACTGCCTGCGCCAGCAGATCGTCAGCGACCAGGAAAGCGTCGATGGCTGGGTCATTGCCGTGCTCGCCGTGGCGGCCTTTTTCGCCCTCTTCTCACTCGGCATGTTTCTGACTTCGTGCCGGTTCATCTTCACAAACACCACCAACATTGACATGCTGCGGAAGCAGCAGACGTTTACTCTGGCCGTGCTGGTTCCGCACGACACCCCGTCAACGCTAAACTTCCAAACAGTCACCTATCCTCTTCAAGATGCGCAGATGTCCGCCCCGGAGGACGCTGCTGCTGTTGCTGCTGCTGCTGCTGCTGCTGCTACTTCTCCGAGGCAGGTCGCGCCCGACGACTCGGCTCAGGAGCTTCGAGATCTGCGGGCGATGCGGACGTTTGCCATCCTCAGGACCAAACCCTCGGAGAACCCGTGGGACCTCGGACGCTATGAAAACTGGAAATCGGTCATGGGAACCAACATCTGTGACTGGCTCTTGCCGATCCGGCACTCTCCATGCTGCAATCATGAAAGCATGGCGAGTGACTATCCATTTGGACCGTTGCTGGACGAGTTGAAGAAACGTCACGGCGTGCTCGATTTGGTTCAAGGGCAGCCTACTAATGGTAATGCGGCGCACTAAGTTATCAAGGGAAGTGGAGGGAAAGACGGGAGTTTTTCGTGGGCAATGGTCATGTCACAGTTCATCTTGGGCGTCGGAACCGGTTCCGGGATCATGGCCTGACGCTGCTACGCATTTATGGGAGCAATCATATGGGAGCACATAGAAGCCTTGTTCAACGACTGCATTTCTCGTAGCGAATTACAATACCATGGGCACGTTTCTTCAAAATGACACGGTCTGTCTGTCTGTCTGTCTGTCTGTCTGTCTGTCTGACTTGATAATACTTTGGGTTCGAACCGCACGAGACTCGAGTCTTGCCATGATGTACGTGTTTGCCCTTGTCATGATAGATACAAAAGGCAGACGTCACGCCATCCTATGAGTCTTTTTTTTCCTCCTCCTCCTCCTTCTCCCTCCCTCTTTCTAACCCCGAATCATGTCTCACCCGCATTTCGTCAACTACATAGCGGATACTGTTTTAGTAAATGATGCTAGGGTGCGGAGTTGGGGATGGAAGAATGGCCTCGCGGCTCGCCCTTTAATCATTGTCCCTGACGTCAATGACGGTCGACTTGAATTTCCTGGCCGGCACCCTACGGTTGAACAAGATGTCAAGCTCACGATAGGTGCGGTGCTTGAGCTCAGGCAGGAAGAAGTAGGCCATCATCCAGCAGACGCAGGCGGTGCCGCCCCAGACGTAGCCGCACTTGCCGGCGAGATTCCAACCAGTAGGGTTGAGCAGGCGCGAGGCAAGATAAATCATGGGAATCTCGGCAATGTAGTAGGCTCCGCGGCCGACGCCTGTGCTCAGGGCGCGCAGACGGACCGACGACGTCTCGGAGATGATGGAGTAGGAGACGGGGCCGAGGGTGCCGGCGAAGACGAAGGAGATGAGAATGCCCAGCACGGCCTGGGCGTAGTTGGTCGCCGAGCTCTGCGACACCGAGGCGCATATGCCCAGCACGAAGAGGAGGAGGATGTTGGTCGCCGTGCCCCAGAGGTAGATGGTTCGTCGGCCGAACCAGGCCAGCAGGAACCAGGAGCAGGCGTTGGCGACGAACTGCAGGCACGAATTGATGAGGTTGAGCTGGAAAGCCTTGTCGGGGGAGATGCCGGCCTCTGCGGGGGTGAAATGAATGATTAGCTTTTTTTTCCAATTTCTTGTTTAATTTATTGAGGTGTGGTGTTGGGATTATAATCCGGGTCAAGAGGAACAGAGAAGAGGAAAGGCAAAAAAAAAGAAGGAGAACTCACGCTCAAAGAAGAATGTCGCCTGGTTGGCAATGAGATTGCCCGCAAAGTTTTGCGACGCGTACATGAGGCAGGTGATTATCGTTCTGCGCAGGTCGGTGCCCTTGAAGAGGTCGAGGATTGAAGGGGAGCCGCCCGCCTGCGCCTCAATCTCGACGGTGCGCTCCATCATGGCGAGGGACTGGTGAGACTCGTGGGACGACTTGCTGCTCAGACGCTCGATGGAGCGGAGGGCTTCCTGCTTGCGTCCGCGGCGGATGAGCCACCAGGGGGATTCGGGGGCGAGGAAGATGATGATCATGAGGGGTGTCTGGACTTTGAATTAGCTTTTTGTTCTATTTTCTCTTCTTCTTCTTCTTCTTCTTCTTCTTCTTCTTCTTCTTCTTTTTTTTTTTTTCTTTTTTTTTTTT
>JMQE01001568.1:0-16607 GCA_000731825.1 Hypocrella siamensis | reverse complement strand
GTAGCTGAGCCGTGATGGCAGGGGGGGGGGGAGGGGGCAGCACTCCGTTGTCGCAGAGGCAATGCCAGAGTCTTTCTTGTCGAAAGGGTCATCTTTCGATATACATATCTTTACAAGTGTTCCTTCTTTTGGAGGAAGCGACAACTCAGGGTGTCGTCACCGACAAGCTGCTCGCTTTGCACACGGCAATGTGTTGGATAAAAATGTCGCAAGGCATTGGGCGGGCGGCGGGGGAGAGATGTATTCAAAACGAGGTCGAATTTGGGGATGCTCTCCTCGCGTCTCGGATACCAAGGTGTGGAAGCGATGCGAGAAGGTTGGAGCCAAGGATATTCAGGGGAGCAACAATGTTTTGACGGCAGCAGAAAAGACACACGGCTGGGGCTTGGTACGGTAACCCTTTGGTCAGATGCGATGGTTGTGCAGCGTCGAGTGGGCCGGCATTGGACGTTCACGACGGCTCGATTTTCTGCACCAGACCTTGAGCTTGCTGCTGGCCGGCCTCCTCGACTCTCTTCAAGTCTTCGAGCCACATGCCGAGTCGCAGTCGCTTATCCTCGAGGCGATTGACCTGAACGATGGCTTGGTAGGATGGGCTCGGGCCGTCTTCGTCATCGTCGCCGAAGCTCCAGAGAGTCAGGTGCTCGAGCAAAGCGAGGAGGGCGCTGGAGGCGATCTCGGGGACGATGTTGCTGCGATTGCCAGCGCAGACGACGACGAACATGAGGGCAAAAGTGTCCATGGAGTCGCTGAAGAGGGCGATGCCGAGCGCTCTCTGGACCTCGTGGGTGCGTCGGGCATCGGCGACGACGAGGAGGAGGCCGAGAACGATGTCGCGAACGCCCAGCACGGTTGTGAGCACCAGGCCGAGGGTTGACTCGGGCAGGGCAAACATGGCCAAGACGAAGGCGGGACAGATGACGAGAGCGAGGCCGCGAACCAAGTGCAGGGTGGCAATGACGGACGAGGCAATGCGTTGGCGTCTGGTGACGGGCGGCGGGGGGGCGAGCTTTCGCAGGAGAAGAGGAGTCGTTGGAGAGGCTTCCATGGCGGCGGCGGCGGCGGCTGGTTGAAGTTGAGGTGTCTGGGGAATGGGGAGTTTTCTTTCTCTTCTTTTTTTTTTTTTTTTTGGTTGTTTTATCCTCGATGTTGTTGGACCAGGCGCCCGAGGCGAGAAGCAGAGGGGGGACGGGGCGCAGCTTCAAAACTCGTCTGGCAAAAGGGAAGAAGGAGAGGAAAGGGAGACAAAAGGAAGCTTTTTGTAGACTGGGTTGCCCTCGCCCTTGGCTGCCAATATATGTATATTCAACTACATATTGTAGGTGTGCTGGATGGGGATGTGGCAGACGCATGGCAGGGACAGATGTTCCGGCCAGTGGCCATATGCACGCACACAAGGACACACAAGGACACACACGCACACACGCACACACGCGGGCGCGTTTGCGCGTGGATGCACACACATGCCATGACGGCTTAGATTGAACCAAGCTACGGAGACGGATACGTTTGACCAGGAGCAGAGCTAGACGTGATTTGGGGTGGGTAGGGGGTGTGTGAGGGTGAGGGTGAGGGTGAGAGAGTGATGTGTGTGTGTGTGAGAGAGAGAGAGAGTGAGAGAGAGGAGAGTGTGTGTGTGTTGGTTGGTAGGTAGAGAGAGAGTGCGTGCGCGTGGCCCGCTGAACAAGCGGTCTGGGCGCCCCGCGCGCAACGCGGCCGGCATGGCATGGCATGGCATTATGCAGCCCAAGGAAGACGTAGATGGCGCATTGAGCCTCAGCTGTGTTTGCCTGGGTGATTTCCAACTCGTATTTGCCTTTCTTGTCGTGTTGATATTTTTCCTTTTTGTATTTTCGATATGAGGATTTCCTTTTGTATTTACATAGGTATGTATGAGTATAAAAAAGAAGAACAAGAACGAACCAAAAACAAAAAAAAACAAAAACAAAAAAAACCCCAACATACCAACCACGTCCAGACAAGGCATGCCACAAAAGCACCACGGGACCTAAAAAGCCAAATTGTAGCTGTAGCCCTTTCCTTTTCCCCCCTCCCCCCCTCAACCCTTGGTCCGGTACGGTACGGTACTAGTCTAGTCCAGTCTAGCCAAGGTAGTACACAACCACACACCACCACCTCTAGCGTCCCCGTGTCGTTTTTGCACCGGCCGGTTGGCAGGGATGCGGGAAGGAAGAAAAAAATTTGGCCATGGCCGGAGATTGGTATTGTTGGGGGGGTTTTTTTTTCTTTCCCTCCGCTTCTTCCCCCCGGTCGGGACAGACACATGATGGGTGTTTCAGGTCTGATGGCTCTGTATTTTTGGTTTTTTTTTGCCCTGCTTTTTCTTATGGGAGTTTATATCTTTTTTTTTTGGGGAGGGAAGAGCGTGAGGAAGGGGGCAGTGTGAATCAAGTACATACAGTAAGTAGTATGTCATTGTGCAGGAGGAAAATCCGGAGTGCGTAAACCCCGCCTTTTTTTTTTCTTGTTCTCGCCGTGTGCAGCAGCAGCAGCATGGGAATTTTTGTGCGTGCGCCACTTCGTCATGTTTTTTTTTTTTTGGTTGTGGCGACTTTTCTTCCCTTGGTATCTATTTTATGTACATTCTGTAAGTGTGTGTGTGTGTGTGTGTGTGTGTGTGTGTGTGGTGCAACAAACCGCCCTTTTTTTAAGCAAAACCCCATGATTCTCAACAAAATATGGAATTCTGGCAAGATGTGCACAGGGCTTTGCCACGTTTACTGTTTTTTCTGTTTTCTTCTTCATAAGCACTGCCTGCGTAGGAATATCTTGGAGTCATGGTAGGTAAGTAGTCGGCGTGCAGTGCAGTGCAGTGCAGTGCAGATTGATGCTTTGACTCGTTAGGCGCCCTTGCAACCTTGCGAACCAAGCCTTGGATGCGGATTTTCCCTTCTTTCATCCCATGACTGGCTGGCTGTCTGTCTGTTGGCGGTACGTGACGTGACGTGACTAGCCTTTGGGGTTTTTTTTTTGTCCTTGTTCATATCTGCATGGCTCCCGATAGTGTGTCCATCCATCCATTTATTCATCTTGTCTTAAGGGGGGCGGGCGTCTGCCCAGATGCGAGTTTCCGCCAATTTTTGCCGACTTGCCGCAGATACAGACAGATACATGTAGTGGGTCCCAGGTATTTCCGAGTTTCTTGACGTCGTGAGCCCATACATACAAAAAAAAAAAAAAAAACTCGGAATTACCTGGATGGAGGCACTGTAGATACCTACATATGCAGTGTGAAAATTGTGCGCTGCATAGCCATCTGCGCATAACTCTTGTCTTTTTTTTTTCCCTTTCCTTTTATCACGTCTACAAATGTGCGTCTGTTATTGAGTTTTTTGCATCTCTGCGTACGTGTCAGGTATCTACAGTATCTACACATGTGTGTGCAGAACCGGTTCTTCTTCATTTCCCCCCCCCTGTCTCTCGTCCAAGGCATTCCCTATCTGCCTGAGATGCACACAACAACATATGTATGTATGTATGTACGTATGTACGTATGCATACCTAGATACGCTGTACAAACTTCAAGACCTCCTGTGACGTCGACCTTTCAGAAAACGCCTCCTCACAAGCACACGTCTTCTCTTTGGCCCATGCATGTCTGCGACACCCTCGGCATCTGGACGTGCCGAATGCAACTGATGCACGGCGTTGGCGTCGGCGTCGGCACCGGCATGAGCAAGATATCGTCGTCGTCGAGCTGACTTTTCACGTCTCCTACATACATACATTCACACATACGCACATATGTATGATACATGCTAGTTCCTTCTTCCTTCTCTCTGCACATCTTGAGACAATTGATTTGTGTACAGGTTCATGACGTATGTACATATGTACATATTGTATGTACATACATTTATTTCTGCGTGATGTCCAAAAGCCAGTACACCCATGCAGGGCGATCAAGACACTGTCGTTGTTTAAAAAAAAAACAACAACAATATACCAAATCTTCCACCCACAACACGTTCGTGAATGGCTGGACAAGTCGCTCAAGCAATCGAATTTTGCTGCGCGGATGTCCATCACGGAATCCCCTTCCACAGGGTATTCGTCCCATGACGTGACTTGTCTACGTACGTGCATGCATGCATGCATCTGTCGACGTCGTCGTCATCAAGAAGCGCCGGCATACGTACACCGCTGCACACTACTGTACCCAGCGCATGCAGCATCATCGCGATCGCATCGCGCACTCCATTCAGCCTTCGTCTCACCTGCTCTTTTTTTTTTTTTTTTTTTTTTTTTTTTTTGGAGAACAAGATAAGAGAGGGAGCGATGCCCGGCTGCGCACCCGATTTATTGCTCAACGGGCCAACATCATTTATACAATACACCGCTGCAAATAGATACCCTTCCTAGGTTCCTACATATGTAGGCTTCCAATGTACACAATATTGTACGTACTCCCATCAAAAATCCCATGCATGACGCGCCGCCCCCTCAAACTCCCAAGCTGCCACACAGCATTGCCCGTCGACTCAAAATTTTCTGCCCTTTTTTCTCCGCAACATCTCACCGTCCTCCCCCTCCTCCCCCTCCTCCCCCTTCTCTTCACGCACCCCCGCCCCCGCCGACTGCCGCCTCCGCTTGCGCTCGAGCAGCTGCCTCATGCCACCCGTTGGCTTGAACTTGGGATGCGACGGATCAATCGCGAATTCGTGGTCCTCAAACACCGCCTGGAACCGACCATCCTCCAGATCCATCGAGAAGCCCTCCTGCAGACCGGCCTTGCTGTCCTCCTCTTGCTCACCTCCACCGCCCTTCTTTTTTCCCTTTTTCCCCTTTTTGCTCTTCTTCTTTTCTGCGCGCAAAATTGCATTCATGTCAAAGTGATCCAGGTGGTCGGCCTGGTCCTGACGACTCTCGTCGTTGCCTTGTTCGCTCAGCACCTTCATCAGCTGCGCCTTTTGAGCCGCCGCTTCCGCTTCGGCCGCCTCGCGCGCTTGGCGCTTCTTGAGCCGCTCCTCCTTGTGTACCGACGTTTTGCTTGGCGCTGCAGGGCCCTCTGCCGTAAAGAATGGATCATCGAATCCCAGGTCTTGACCGCCTGCTTCTCCATCTTGACCCCCGTCTTGTACCCGGGCGTCATCTGCATCGTCGTCGTCTTCATCGTCGACGACGACTTCAACACATTCCCGCTTCTCTCGCGCTGCTTGCCTCTTTTTTTCCTTTCTCTCCTTTTCTTTTCGCCTGTATATTTCTATCGTATTTTCTTGCTGTTCGTCGCTAGCTTTGGACTTGGACTTGGCTTCGGACAGAGCCGGAGCAAATGTGATTTCCATGTCGCCAACGGGGGCCTTCTTGCTCGACTTTTTCGGAGCCGTCTCGGCTGCGAGCCCCAAGGCCTCCCGCATCTTTTTGCGTGCCATTTCCTTCTTGGACAGCTTCGGCTCTGCTTCTGCTGCGTCGTGTTGATTGCCTTGTTCCGCGGCTTCGTCCTCATCATCATTGTCATCATTGTCATCATCGTCGTCACTGTCGCTTGCCAGGTAGGCTCGTAAATCGTTCTCTTCAATGTCGGCTCTGCTCCCTGTAAACGCCCGCTTGATGGAATCCTTTCGCAAGGCTTCCTCGGGATGCGTGTCCCACGTCAGCTTGACGTTGGAGCTTCGCAGGGCGTCCGTGACGAATTCCACGGGTCGATAGGTATCCGACACTTTGTCGCATTCCTCGCGGGCTTCGTCGTCAAACGTGACGTCGTCGGGAACAAATCGCAGATCAATCATGTTCGACGACGATTGATACTCGGACCCGTCGGTGGCTTCGTAAATCGTCTTGGCCGTCTCAGCGTCCGAGCACTCCATGACGGCGTAGAAATACCGTAGCCGGTCCAGCTGGTATCTCCTCAGGGCGTCCTTGTTGTAATCTTGGTCGTCGCCTTCTTGCAACAGCTTCTTCTTGATCCTCTCGTCCTCGCTGTCGCTGTCGCTTTCGCCCTCGCTGTCATCGTCATCCGACTCCTTCTCGCTCCTAAACAGGGCACTGGGAGGGCCCTCCATCTCCTCTTGCTGCATCCGCTCCTTGCCAAACTCGCTCGGGTAGATGGAAATCTTGAGTATGCGGCCGCTGCCGCCTTTGGGAAGGAAGCTGGAGAACAGCGCCATGAGGTCCTTGGCTCGGACGTGGTCCCAGTCCATGTTGACGAGGGCGACGCGGCTCGTCACCTCTCCGGCTTCGGCATTGGCCTGCTCATCTTGCAATCGCTGTATGTCGCCTTCGTGGGCCAATTCCACCCCGCCATCCTGGTCTGCATCTGAGTCATCATCCTCCGACTCCGACTCCGACGAAGAGGAGGAGGAAGAGGAGGAGAAGCCTCCATGGCGGGCTGGATCGTACCCTTTCGGCTTGGGCTTTTCGTCTGCTTCGCGGAGTTGTCGTTGAACGATTTCGTCGTCATCGACATCGCTGGCTTTATCCTCGTCATCGTCACCGACTTTTTCCTCTTCTCCCTCTTCCTCCTCTTCTTCCTCATACAGCCTCCGCAACGCCTTCTTCTTGGCATCGGAATGAATCTTGCGGCCGTACCGATCTACCTTGGCCGTGGCAGTAAACTCTTCATCCTTGAGAATTGGGGCGAACCGCTCGTCGAGCTTGGTCTTGGTATGCCTCTTGGACGGGAGGCGAAACCGGTGGCTGGTCTCAAAGCTGGCGAAACGCGGATCTGGAGTGTGGGTGGCAGAGGGCGGCCTGCTGTTTTTGCTGTGCTTCTTCATGGCGGATTTCCCCTGCGTGAATTGTACGTGAAGGGCTACGCGAATGAAGGTCTTTCAGACCATTACACTGGGGGGATTCCTTTTTTTTTTTTCTTTTTTTCTTTTTTTTTAAATTGCCGAATGGTAGCGGATGTTTTGCCAGGGCGGTGTGTGAGGCCCCACCGACAGCCGTCGATGGGTCGATGGGGTTGACGTGCAGTTCGTCGCCATCTTAGCGTGGCTCCTTAATCTTGGCGCTTTCAAATTATACATACCGTACGCAATAGGTAGTGATGAATGTCTACCGGGACGTTCCACTAGCTCTCCGTTCGAAACAGCTTCCTTCCAGACATTCTAGCGTATCATCCAGAAAACCCCAGTAAGTAGGCAGGATTCTGCCTCGACTCAGCGGCGCGTTCTGCCCTCCCCAACATGAGCGAAAATGTTCTACAAGACCACCACGACGCTGTCCGTCTCGATTCGTGCCTGAGTTTTTTCTTGACACGTCATCTTTGTTGGCGTCGACCTCCCTTGCCTACTGTGGGTGTTCAGTGGGTGTTCATCAGTCCTCTCAACAGTGATGCCACTCGCCGGCCTTGATCGCGGCCTTGATCGCGGCCTTGATCGCGGCCCCCAAATACATTTGCAAGCATGGCCATGTTGATCTTGCCCTCAATGTCCGCCTCTTGCATAGCAAACCCGACTTTCTCCGCCACAAACCTGACCGTAAGGTAAAGACGCCATCCTATACGAATTACCTTCGTACACTCGTGCGAAGCACAGAACCCGATACCGGTTGTCGAGTTTCTTTATTGTCCCGTCCGTCCTTTTCCAATTGGACGCTCCACGCAACTTGCTGGACCAATTGCAGAGCAAAGACGCTATCGACGGCTTCGACGGCCGGGAACTCGGGCATGGCCGTAATTGGATCATGGGGGTTCGCGCCGGGTCAGAACTGCAGTATCTTGGGCAACCGACTGCTGCCTGTGTCTTGTTGGTGGCGTGCAGGCAGAACCTCGCCACGTACCTATTCACACCTAAGTAAGCCTCATCCTGCTGATCTTTGTGTGCCCCTTTTCGACAAAATCGATGTCGCTTGCTCGGATGGATGAGTCAACCTGGCGGCTGCCAGGCGCCAACGTCAGCTGCAGAATATGCCTACGCTCTCTTCCGTCCATCTCTGATTTCGTATCTAGAATTTGGGGGCCATGTCCGTCGTCTCGCTCAGCAGACACAAGGCACACAGATATTAAAGAGGGCCAACAAGGTCAGGTGCGACACTCAAACAGGCCATTGAGCCGATCAGCCTCATAGCTCAAAAGGCCCAGAGAGCGGGATGCTTATCATCATCATGATGGCTGGTGCCCCAACTTTTACAAAAGCGCCGTGTCATCATCGTCGCCGAGATTCACCCTGCGCGACGGCCGGGCAGTCCTTGGCCGCGTCAGCTTGCGTTTCCCCGTCTTTATCCGGCGTGATACGGCTTTTCGGCCGATCCTATCATCCCAAGAAAGGGAAGTCTCCGTGATTGGACGGTTCGCATTTCCCCCGCCTTGCGTCTGACATGCATCGTTTAATGCTCGCCACCATTCCCGGCAGCATCCACTGCGGCCACCTGATTGCTCGTCAGCTACATCTACAGTCCTTCTTTTCTCATACATGCAGCTCGTCCTTTGTGGCGACCTTTCTGGCCAGCTCTCCTTCGGGAAAACGCGGACACTAGAAGTTTCGGCAACTTTGAGCACTTTTGACCAGATACCACTTTTCTCCCTGTGCAGTTGAGTTGTCCACCATCCACTTTGCCTAGGGGGATCCGGATACGCCGAGACTCGCAGGCCATTGAGCCGTCCTGGAATATGGCTCGAAAAGGCTTCGAAAAGGTTCGGACAGGCTGTATCACCTGCAAGTCAGTCCCACTCCCCTCCCCCCTCCCCCCTTTCCCCTGACCGTGTGGAATGATTCCCGAGCCAACGTAACGTTAGAATTCGGAAAGTCAAATGCGACGAGCAGCGACCCGCGTGCCGCCGATGC
Organism: Hypocrella siamensis; assembly: GCA_000731825.1. NCBI lineage: Eukaryota > Fungi > Ascomycota > Sordariomycetes > Hypocreales > Clavicipitaceae > Hypocrella > Hypocrella siamensis. The sequence continues at coordinate 7,860 of JMQE01001568.1, read as the reverse complement.
ACGAGCACCGGCCGCACATGCGATGGCTACCAGCCCCGGCCAGCCGGTTGCTTTTCATGGGGCGAGCTTCTCCGCACATCGCCGCCACGGCTGAGCCTTGCAGCGACTCCGAGCGCGAGCACCGTTGAACTCAGGCAAATGTCCTATTACAGCCAGGTACTCGCGCCCTTGTTGAGCGGGCAAACGGAAGGCATGTTTTGGAGGCAGACACTGCCGCAAATATCCTTCCGCGAGCCGGCTGTGCGACACGCGGTGCTGGCCATGAGTTCGCTGTATGAAAAGGTCAAAGTGTCGTCTCCTTTCGTTGCACCAACACGGAGAATGGCCAACACCTTTGCTGTGACTCAGTACAAGTCAGCAATTCGAAAAGTCGTGGAACTGCGGGCTTCAGAACCGGCAATCGAGATAACAGCCGTCTCTGTGTGCATCGTCTTCGTATCCATCGCACTCATTCAAGGCGATTACCCAAGCGCAGTCATGCATTTAAAACACGGCATATCGCTGGCAAATTCCGGCAGCAGGCTGGCTTCTCATAGAGCCATTCTACAAAAGTGGATAGTTTTCATGAACTTCTTCTCCGCGTGGGATCTGTCTGGATTTCCAATTGCCAACGACCGTGAAGAGAATCAGATCTTGGAACAAGCAATTTTCTCAGATCTTCCTGAAGCATCAAGCTCACTAGATCATCTGACACTACAAATCATCCACCTCCCCAACAAGATGTCTCGCATTGGAGGGGACGACATCGCTAGTCTATCGTTAGAGTCCCGGAGAAGACAGCTTGGCCAATCCCTCAATACATGGCGGTCAATGTTTGAGAGAACGAGAAGGGAATGGCCGCACCACACGACTGAAATCGTCTCGCTGAGGATCCGTTGGATCATCGCCATGGTGTGGACCGACATCAGCTTGAACTACAGTGAACTCGAGTGGGACAAGCATACGCCTTCGTTTCGGCGCATCGTAGAGCTAGGCCTTCAGATGCCACTCGCGGGTAACACCTCGTTTCTCATTGGCATGATGTCCTGGGTCGTTCACAAGTGCCGAGTGCTGAAGCTACGAATTGCTGCGCTGGCGCTGATGCTCCATTGGCAGAGGGAAATGAATTGGGCAGACGCGCCGCTCTTTGGTTGGGCGCGAAAAATTATTGAAATTGAGCATAAAATCGAATTGACACCGGAAAAAATCGCGGAGCTGCAGAAAGACAATACCCTGCAGTATGACGTTGATGTGGCCGAGGGGACTGCCCGCGTACGCAAAGTTCATCCGCGCAGGGAATGGGGTAGTCTTGTGCAGAGTGATGGCAGACGGGTATTTGCAAAAATGGTGACGTTGGAGCTGGTCAGGCAGGGCGGTGAAGCCGTGACAGTCGAAACCTGGATAGCCAAGACGCAGCCAACGAGCTCGTGATGCTTTTTCATCCCGTCATTCATCAGTCAGATCCATCAAGGTTGGGGCTGTAATGTGGATGTGCTCTCCGTCTCGTCTCGTCTTGGTGGCCGTCAGCCTTAAATCCGGCCGGACGTTTCCGATTGTCGACAAGCAGTGTTCCCCGAAATGGTGGAACCGGAGCGGAGGCAGGGAGAGCGAGACAATATTTGAACTCCTTTGCACCCGTCTACGGCCCATTCTTTGGCCGTGGCTATGCCAGCATCCTGACATCTGCAAGCACGCTGATCCCAGGACCGAGTGGCAAACATCAATGCTATCTCGCTGCAGCGCGCTATGCTACTCGATGCGTCGGTCACCCGTCGCCCAATTGAGCATGCGGCCACGTCCTGATTGGCCAGGTCGCACTCGCCCCGCTGGATTTCCAGTGTTGTTGCCTGGCGCCCCCAAATCCCACACCCAAATCCCACACCCAAATCCCACACCCAAGACCGAGGGCCGCAAGACTCTGCAAGACCGCAAGGACTCGGTGAGATTATACGGCTCCTCGTCAGATGTAAGTGTGTATATGCCTACGGAGACACCGACACACATGCCCATGTGAATATATAGATATATATACATTTGCGCTGCGCGTGCATGTACGCGCATGTGTTCGTGAGCCTGTCTGTGTATGAAAACTTATATAAGCACATACATGTCGAAACGACTCTCCTTTTACTTGACGCCAGCAGTCATGAGTTTAAGCAGCTCGCTACACTAGTCAGTCTTTGTTTGCTTCGCAGAAAAGAAAACGTATATTGCAGCTCGCGACATGTTTAGCGCCTGGCGTTACGACGCCCAGACCAACGAGGTCGCCGTGCCGCGCTCCTACAACGCCGCCAAGGGACGAGCTAGCAAAATCCAAGCCTGTAAAATATGTCGCCAGAAAAAGGTAAGCCCAGAAAGGCCAACACGAATCCGGTTTTTTGGTGCTTTGGTAGGAGAGAAACAGGTTGTTGATATGTCGTAGACCAGATGTGTAGGAAACGGTCGCGATAGTTGCGAAAGATGTACATGCAAGCATTTGCGTTGTGAATACACCAAGCCTAAGTCTTCGAGACAATCGCTGCCACGGAAACAAAAGGCTACCGCTGTGTCGACCGACAGCAACACTGCTTCGCCTCAAGACAAAAAGCAGGCGCTAACTTGCGGCGTCGAGCATGATACACCGAGCACGCCTGCGCTGCAGGATTGGGACAAGCACCTGTCCGAAATTTCGTGGAACGATGTCTCTCTCGGGATGGATGTGCTACAACAGCAGATCTTGGAACATCCAGTCGATCCAGGCCAGCTGTTGCAGTGTCCCGCCGTGAGCCTCCCAAGTGACTGGGAGCCAGATTGGCGTGTGTTTTGGCCATGAGATGGAACGACTTTTCGGAAACTCTGACCCAGCATTGTTAGTAAAAGCATTAGCTTCTAGACACCGTTGACAAGACCAACTTCTCGATAGAAGACATAGAAAACGAACCTTGGCTTTCAGCCATCTTGATGTCATCAGCTCTGTAGTCAGACTTCACTGTCCCAATGATGAATCACGTGCGTCTCCCCCAGAGTGCTCTTCAAGCCTTCCACAAGGTCGTCGACCGCCGACAATAGAGTCATGTAGCACGACACGGCCACGCAGTATTGCCTGTACTCCTCGCTCCTTATGAGGTCGACGCTGAGCTCTGCGCGCTCATGGTGAACGTACCACGTCAGGAAGCAGCTCTCCACCAGCGGCACCGGCATTCTCTCAGGTAAGGATGATCCCGTTCGCAACGAGGACTCGACGATGGACAAGACCGACATGAAGTTAGCTACACTGCTGTTATCCACGAGGCCGACAGTTTGGGTCAGACGGTCCTGCATTTGCCCAGAGAGAGTGGACGACATGACGAGCAGTTTCCCAAGACACCGATTCATGACGCTGCACTTTTGCTGGACGAGGGACAGTATTTTTTCGTCGAATGGTAACGTGCTCATTTCCACCCTCAACAGGCGAATGGAGCCGGTAAGCCCGAACAGGGTTTCCGCAACCTTGAGAGTTATTTGCTCTGCCGCGGCTGCACTTGCCGGGCTCTGCTCGCCAGGTCGCGGATGACCCCACTGGGATATCAACAGTGCGTAATGGTCAGTGAGGGTCCGGACTTGATTCGCCAGGGTCTGGCAGACGAAACGAGTGGCCGACGGGGGCCTGGGAAAGATCTGAACAATAGACGCTGCGGCAAAGCCGATAAGGACAGTCACGAGCCGTTTCCAAAATGCTGTGTAGCCGAGCCCAGGGAGACCGTACTGCACAACATGGTATTGATCCCAGCTGAACCCAATGATGAGCACGAATGTCGCTGCGGCTATCACAACTGCTTGGGTCAATGCCGCTGGCAGATATATGCGGAACCACACGAGAACGAGCGAGGCGACCGCGGTGGTGGCGCCGAGACCGTACGCGTTACCATGGCCGCTGCCAGAACCGCTGTACCACACTGCCAAGGCGAGAGCGCCTCCGACGACGGTGCCGGCTCCTCGACAAACGAGGGAAAAAGTAAAGTCAGCCATGTGCATGAGGATGCACGTCTGGGCCATGATGACGGCCCAGATCCCTTTTTGTCGGTAGAAAAAGCCGGCTGTAGACGGCAGCACTGCGGGGATGGCCAATGCGATTGTGACTACAACCATCCGCAAAGCGTACATGCCACCGGGATTAAAGAGCCATTCGTATGTTCCGACGAGGGCTCTTGTCAACATTCCCTTCCGCTTCCTTTGACGAGATTTTAAATCTAGCGTGCCTTTTCTGACCATGCGCAGTCGGGTATGCGTTTCCGTAGCTTGGTCCTGCAGCTCGACAGGGTCAACCGCGGTCCCAGGCGAAGAGCTTGAAACGGAAACGGGAACGTCATTGTTGGAAAGCCAAGCAACTGCGTATTGGATGCGGCACGGAAGCCACACGCGTTGTTCGGTACGTGACTCCAGCAGTCGAATGACATGGTCTACGATGCTTTCTATGACGGCGGCGGTACCAAGAATGCGTTCCTCGAGAACTATGGAAAGAATGAGCCCGTTGAGAGCCACCGGATTCGTAATGTTCTTGTGATTCAATTGACCATTGTGATCGAAAAGTTCGGCATGAGCACGGATGATGCCGTCGTTTGTTCTGGCAATGCACGAGTCACGAGTAGCTTGAAGGTGGGTTCGTATTTCGACAAGTTCTGCCTTTAGGTGACCGAGTCTGTCTTTATTAGCTCGTCTGAGGTACCAACGGCTCGTATTGACCAGATTGACAGTTTCAGCCGCAAGCTGAAGGGCCTTCGAGCCGGCTTGGAGCGCGTCCGCAGTTGTATCTTTCAATGTGTTGAGCAGTCCAACGCGGACAGAAGTTTGTTCGGGGCTTTTCAGAGCTTCAATTAGTCCCGTATAATCAAGAGTCGAGTCTGAAGCCGCGCCGCTCGATTGCCCATCCTGCTTCTCACCGTGCAGCGATCGTTGGGTACCACTCGTCGCAGTTCCTTGTCTCTCCAACCTCGAAACATATGTCACTCGGTCGATATGAAAATCAAGCAAAAACAGGCTGGCAGCAGTGGCATCGCGGACTTTGCTCTGCAAGCTTTTGACATCGTCGGCACTCCACCTGCCTCGAGATAAGTCAATGGGCAAGAATGCCAAGCCTGGTTCCATTGCCCTAAAGCTTGTAATGATTGAAGTCTTGCAAGCCAGCAAATCACCGTCACTCAAAGTGGGATCATGAGCGAGGAATCTTTTCGTTGAGGCTAGCGGCTTCTCGAGCAAGCGTATGAGCTGCTCCATCTGCGATAGCACAACGTATGATGACGATTGCGGAAAGATGAGCACAGAACAGGCGACGCCAAGTCCAATTCCAATGGCCCCTGGCTTCACCAAGACCTGTGCAAGCTTGGCGTTGAATCCTGTCAAGATGGGCCCACTCAGGATGAAAATATCGGTGACAATGGTGCCGAAAATCTGAAGTAGGATCAGCTTGGCGTTTGCATAGCGCAGCCGAGCAAGCGCATAAATGAAGACACAGGACATGACGAAGAAGATGGCCACAACTCGAGCGTCAAGCGTGTATCCGTCGTAAACAAGAACCTGTGCAACGGCGGCCGGGGACTGACTGGTCTGGTTGGCAATTGAGGCGGCTTGGCGCTGAAGGGATTGAAGAAGAAGCTGAGTGTCTGCATCGGATCGCACGGCGAACGCAGCCCTCATGGACAACAGCCCCCAAGCCCAGGCTAAACACATGCCAAGGAGCAGTGACAATGAGGCAAATAGGTAGACGGTGAGTATGCCGGCGGGCGGAGCGATGTAGAGGACAATGGCTCCAAAGAAGGCAGACATGCCCACGTTCTGCAGGTATGGATCAACGAACATGAGGATCGTGACGACCCAGACCGCCACCCAGCACCGGAAGACGATTTTGAGATCATTGCAATTGAAATGATCCAGCCAGCGGGGCAATGTTCGTCGCGACGACTGATTCAGGAGGGCGCCTGAAGAAGCCGGAGCCTCTTTGTTGCTGGCAACGCCATCATCAATCTCTGCTGACGAGTTGGCGTTTGACATGTTGAGTCTCTCTGTCTCGTTTGCGCCAGCGCGTAAGGAAACTGCTGGCTCGGGTCACTCCTTCCGCAGCGTGCAGGTGGTGTCACTCGAGCGAGCGCCCAGCTTACCAAGCCATGCAGGAATTTTTGTTCGGCGAGACTTGAGACGAATTTGAGCTGCGCCAGCCACTTGTTGAACGCGAAAATGATCAACCAAGAGATGAAAAAAAAAAAATTACGAGAACATTACGAGCAATGAGAGCCGGGCTATACGTGCCGGCAGCTATCGACGAAAAAAGTGCCGACGCACTACCGAAGCTGGCCCAGTTTGAGGCGGGCCAGCGGGGCATCCACACAGTAGCAGCCAATAGATGGTGGATGGGGTCAAGTTTGGCTAATTATCATAGCAAGTGGTAAACAAACGTTGGTACAGATTCGTTGTCATTGCGAACGAATCTACAGGGCGTGTTTTGCTTGATATTTGCTGTTGGGTCATCTCAGGTGGGTGACAAGCGGAACGATTGACTGGCTTCTCGGGGTTTTGTGCCCTTGGACTGTAGCAGCACTTCTCAAAAGCCTGCGCTGCCGTACAGTATGCCGTGGTGGGCAATCAAGTATACAACCAGCCAATATGTCCAAGGATCTACCTCCATCAACAGGGTGTCTCCAGTCTCTAATTTCATCAACTCTTCCGTCGCTCTGCTCGATCCTTGCTGGAAATTTGGAGATTCTACCTTTGATTCATTCTTTCTTCTTCTTCTTCTCTGTCTCCGCAATGGACGTCAGCCAGACACGCTGTATCGAGAGAATGGTCACAAGTCATTCCGCGCGACGCCACGAACTAGTTGCACGCGCTGACCACGTCTTTGGCACTGGTCATCGATCGCGCTCGGAGCGTTCGGTTGCGGAAAGTCAAGGTCTAGCGACGGGCATGTGAGTGCGCGCGGTAGTTCGGCTGTGCCCAGACGATGGCATCCAATCCAACCAATGCAGACGTATGCGTTGATGCAAGCTTCCCGACAGTCAAACAGCGTGCGCACAAATATGTGCCAAGATAGGGCAATGCAGATCTGGAATAATCTTCTGCTGGACCCTCGCTGCTGCGAATTGTCTCATCAAGGCGGTCTATAGCAACTGTCCGCGCTGCGTCCACGTTTGTGAATTGGGCCAGTTCGGACGCTTCGGATCACGGCCTGCAGAGCGAACCGGGCTCTGTTCAATCCGACGTGACCGTGATTTTCATCTCTTCAGCTAGTCACCCGTATTCAGGAGCCGAGGAAAGTTGTGGACGATTCTGCGCTCTCCTGGCGCATGGGGAGAATGGTGTGGATTGATCGACTGATCGTTGATCGCTTGCACCACGACGAACCCGAGGACGGCGAGTAGAAGAATGACTTTGGCTCACGAGACAGCGAGCTTGTCCGCGCAAAAAGGCTTGTCTATTGAAGACTCGCCCTTTTTCTTTTCCTTTTTTAATTTTTTGTTCGAGTATGAGCTATTATTGTGAGATGGAATCCCGCCCCGATCCTACATCATTAGCTCGTTTCCTCTCCAGAGCTCTTCTCATGCTTTGTCCTGGCCATCAATCTCCAAATTATTGAAATAATCGCCAGATCCCTTTATCCGGCGCTTTGGCACGAGGAAGCTGTTCCCAAACGTTGGAAAGGACGTGCAAAGCCAAATGCCTACTCGGTCACAGAGAAATTTGGCCCATATTCAGACGATGCATAGCTATGTGTAAGATGTATGAAGGCATGAGATGTTGATTAATTCAACTAGCTAGGGCAGTGCGCGGGACGTGCCCAAGTGGGCAGGGCACAACAAACGAAGCCCTATGGATGCCTGAAAAGTGAGGCTGATCCACATCGAAGGGCCAGTTGGCCTGTGCCCGCAACAA
>JMQE01001567.1:0-58214 GCA_000731825.1 Hypocrella siamensis | reverse complement strand
GAGGGAAAGGAAAGAATCATCAGAGTCGCATCTCGAGGGTCCAGAGAATGCTACCTATAAAAAGGCAGCGTGGCCGCATGAGAAAAGCAGTTGCCAGCCCGAAGCGAATCATCAAGCAGCCACGAGGCGAACGCATCATCTGTAGTACGACATCCAGTTTGAAATTTTGCCACCATGCTGTTCTCTCACATCGTCTTTGCCGCCATCATGACCGTAGCCGCGTCAGCAGTGCAGGGTTCGTAATACGCCTTTCAAATGGTCAGTGGTACTTCTTTTGACTGTCAACTAATTTCTTTCGGACGTCTGGCGGAATTGAAGTCTCTTGGGACGCTGGATATGACGATGCCGGCCGATCTTTGGCCTCGGTCGCCTGCTCCGACGGCCGGAACGGCCTCATGAACAGGTTTCCAACTCAGGGTCAGCTTCCCAACTTCCCCAATATCGGCGGTATCGATGCCATTGCGGGCTGGAACTCGCCAAATTGCGGAACCTGCTGGGCCTTGGAGTATGACGGCATCCGCATCAAGGTGCTGGCCGTTGACCACGCCGGCACGGGACTCAACATTGGTGAGAAGGCTATGAATGCCCTCACCAATGGGCGGGCCGTGGAACTCGGTCGGATTGATGCCACTGTGACACAATTGGCCAAGAGCGAATGTGGATTGTAAGAGTTGTACACATTCACGGTCTTTTGCATCCGTCGGAGAGCGATAGTAATCGGGCAAGTGCGTTGGAGATGACGGGTTCATGCATGTAAGATATTAAAAAAAGGGTTTGATCGTCCAAAATGTCGAGAGACATGAATTCAAAAGCTACCTGTCAGGAAATCTTTTGCTCATATTGAACCTCCCCATATTGAACCTCCCCAATAGTCTTAGTCTCAGACGCACCTCGCAGACAGCAAGAAGCATCCCCAATGATTGATCCGCACCGCGCACAGCCTGTGGTCTATGCTGGTTCACACAGGCGTGTCTCGCGAAGTTAGTTGTACCTGACGGCCGATGCTCGTTGTCGGAGGGCGTATCGGCCTGTCTGCGACTTTTCTGCATTGCTAACGGCAACTTCGCGTCCATTGGCCGCGGGGCCCTTGGTTGTTGCCTTCGTGTGTCGACTTCTTGTGGCAGCCATCGAGCCAAGTCCGGGACACGCCAGCTGCCCTGCGAGCTTCTGTCCCCGGAGAACTCGAGCATCAAGCTGGAGCGGATCTTCTTCGCCCGGCACTAGAAACAAGACACAGTCCATCGTCTCGATACGCATGGCAAACTGGTCGAAATCCAACCCCTTGTTCAGTCCCTCAAGCCGAATGATAGGGCCTCGAGGTCGTACGTATGCCATCTTCACCTTGTGCTCCGTGAACAGCGATGCCGTCAGTGTCAAAAATCGCTCCAGAAGACGACGATGTGCCGAAAATGCGTAGGCCTTTTCCTTGTGGTCGTAGCCTGCAAAGTCTGTGTGGTAATTAAATGAGGGCCTGTCCACCCATATTTCGTTGCGGCAGGTGCAGAGTCTCGAGCTGCCTGTTTCAACACGGATATCGGACGAATGGACGAGTTCGAGATCTGGCTCATCGTATGGCTCAATCGTCACTTGGATACCTCTGCGATATTGGTCGAAACGGTCCTGGATATCCTCTTCATCGAGCCTGTAGAATGCATCTCGGACCTGTGCCGTCGTAGGATTGTACATCTTCTTTATGCCGTACAAGAGAGCTTGTTCTGTCATTTTCGGAAGGCGGGCCGGCTGCCTCAGGCAAAAAAAAAAAAAAAAACGAAACGCAGAAAGCCGGTTCTCTAAGCCGCGACCAGCTAACGCTTTTTCATAGCAAAAGAAACAAGCGGGTTGGGGAAAAAGACATCGGCGAGAGCTTCATCAGTTGCTCGTTTGCGTTTGTCGTTTGGCGTCAAAGCCACCCTGAGCCGCCAACTGCCAAGGCAAAGTGACCACAGCTGTCAACATCTTGGCAGCTGTCATACGCGGTGCTGCAAAAGAACCGACGAGCACTTCGAGCGAGCAGCCGTTTCTCTGTTTACTATCTGTTCTCTTGGAAGAGCTTGGTAGCACACATTCCCAAAAATACCGGATTGTCAGCATATTTGCCTTCCGTTGCAGGTGAGTGCTCTCACTCGTGAAACCAGAGCTCACCCTGATCAAGTGGCTTGACCCATCCGTCAGCTACATGTGTCTTTGTTTGCTTGCGGTGGTAGGTGTCTCTTGATTCCTGCAAACGCTGTTGAGGGAATCTTTGCATCACCAGACTGCCTCTTGGCATTATTTGCGGGGAGGTGATATCCTCCAAGTGCTGAGTCTATCCCCAGAGTTCATGTCTCGTCAGCCTTCCCAACGTCAGCTGGCAGTATATATGACGCGCTGATAATGCTGCGAAGACGGCATTGCAACCTGAATGTTGATGGTTCCACACACATACATTGATCATTTCCAAGAGGCATTTGATGCTGAGTTTGACTTTCGGATCAATAGCCTAGAGTTGTGTTTCATCTAATTGATGGAGCCTCACAAAGTCGTGCTCGGACAGACTACAGTCTTTGCGGGATAGAACGAATGAAAAGAATCACAGTGAGCGACCTTGATGATCAGATTATGCAGAACCATTCACTGATGCATCTTTCGAACGCAGCCTCATGCCTTCGATCAGGTAGAGAAGCACTAAATCCCCCCTTTCTGCACGACATTGAGGCGATCGAGTGGCCTGATTCTTTTGAGCAAATGGCTCGTAGAAGGTACGTACTGGCAGCCACACGACGTATTTGCTCAATCATTGATTGCCGCAGGCAATGGCGAAGTACTGAAGTCGGTCAGTCCGCAGATGATTCTCTGAGATCTTCGAGACTAATACCTGGTCATCAATAAGGAGTCAGCTTGGTTTCATCCTCGCATTCTGACACTAGGCTAGCGATTCTCGGGTCGGTGTGATCGACGATTGGTCGACTTGGGCGGCCGAGATGTAACGCCGAAGACTGCTACTGCAACGTGCAACGTGGTACATTTAGCGCATATTCACGCGAAGGATCTTTTTGAAAGACTTTGCACGCCTTTGAAGGCAGAAATCCAAGAGTCTCAATGAGGAACCAAAGTGATGTCACACGTGTTCACGGCCCGAGCAACAGATAGGCTATGGGAAGTGTTAGAGGTTTGGACTCTTATCACACGTAAATCCGACGGATGCCGTTGGTCCTCCTCCTATGCATGTGCAGCCAACTCCTATCTCTTCCTGCAGAGTGGAAGATTTGACTCCGCAGCGAGGAGAGGGGGTAATCCAGCGGCATTTATCGCACAATCCTTGTGCAGATAATGAGTTCGGAGGGGACATTTAAATGTCAAACGTGAAGCGCTTCCGAGCAACCTTCTGCACCGAATTGGAGACTCGTCCTACGCTATTTGCTTAATATCCTTGAGGAATATCTCCATTTTTTTTTCAACATGTGGAAGCTCAAGGAATCACTAGGCAAATATAATGTTGCCAATCGCTTGTACAAACAGTCCCTCCTCAACACCATCTGCCTAGTGGCCGGTATCTCCATCTTCTTCTTTGGCTACGATCAGGGCCTCATGAGCGGCGTCAATACGACGAGAAGCTATGCTGAACTTATGGGGTACGGCCACTGGGACGAGCAACAGCAACTGGTGGTCGTCGACAAGCCATTGTTGCAGGGAGGCATCGTAAGCTTGCCGTGGACCTCCTCATACCTCGTGAATTGGTCAAAGTTCGGCTCACCGAAAACAGGTTGCCGTCTACTATCTCCCTGGGACCTTGGTGGGATGTCTGGTGGGTGGCCATCTTGGCGATAAATACGGCCGCATCACCACCATTGGGCTTGCTTGCCTTTGGTGCATCTTCACGGCTGCCCTGCAGGCCGCAGCTGGGAATACGAATTGGATGTTTTGCGGTACGCACGCCCAGAATACCCGCCCCCATAGATGCCTGCTGATAAGTATGAAATGCGAAATGCGAAATTGTCGCAAACAGCTCGTGTGTTGAACGGCCTTGGAACGGGTGCTTTGAACGCCGTAACTCCCGTATGGGTGACTGAGACGGCAGCGCATACGTCTCGCGGCCAATTCGTCGCTGCAGAATTCTCTGTCAACATCTTTGGCGTCGTCGTGGCCTACTGGCTCGAGTTGTGAGTGCGTGTTCTTGCAGGAGGATGTTCAATCCTGACATGAAAGGATTTCTTTCAGTGGCACCTCCAAATTCAAGGATCCAAAATCTTCCTTCATATGGAGATTTCCCGTCTCGTTCCAAATTGTGCCACTTATCGCGCTCTTCATAGCAATTTGGTTCATGCCAGAATCACCCCGTTGGCTGGTAAAGGCAGGACGTGAAGAGGAGGCGCACTTCATTCTCCAGCGTCTGCGCGGGACCGAGGACGACCAGGCTGAGAACGAGCTGCAGGACATCATCAAAACACGCGATCTAGAGGACGAGACATCCCATCAGCAGGATTATCTGCACATGTTGTTCGGATTAGGATCCGGCAAGTTGCACATCGGCCGTCGCGTTCAGCTCGTGATCTGGCTCCAAATTCTGCAGGAATGGATTGGCATTGCAGGCATCACCATCTATGGTCCGTCAATCTTTACCATGGCTGGTATCAGTGCTGCAGATCGACAATGGGTCAGTGGCGTAAACGAAATCACGTACCTGGTACGTGTTGATCTCTCCCCCCTTGCCCTCCTTTGGCTTCTGGTGGATTGATTGTGTTCCTCAGTGCGCCACTCTGATTGGCATATTCACTCTGGATAGAATTGGCCGTCGATGGACTTTGTACTGGGGTTCTGTTGGCCAGGGCATCTGCATGTTCGCAGCCGGCGGACTTGCGCGAGCTACCCTCAACGCCGATCCCGGGAGCCTTCGTCGCTCTCAGATAGGGGGGGCTGCAACATTCTTCGTCTTCCTGTTCACGGCCATCTTTGGCGCTACCTGGCTGACTGTTCCTTGGCTTTATCCTGCCGAAATATTTCCATTGCAGGTCCGCGCCAAGGGCAACGCATGGGGGGTGGTTGGGTGGTCCATCGGCAATGGAGGATGTGTAAGCCCAGCAATTCCTGGATCCTTTCTTCCCTTCATCTCATCCTCTTGGCCTGCTGGTTTCGCGAGCTCACTGGTCGTCAGGTCCTTCTTCTGCCAGTCATATTCAACAAGCTCAATGAGAAAACGCTCTACATTTTCGGCGGTTTCAACATCCTCTCAATTTTCATCGTCTGGGCGTTATATCCGGAATCGAATCAGCGAACTCTGGAAGAGATGGATCTTGTTTTTGCGAGCGACAGCATCTGGACCTGGGAGGCCGAAAAGACCTACGCTCGTCTCAAGGAGGAGAATGCACAGCTCGTACGAACCGGGCATGGCGCAATGACCGATTCCGGAGGCGACGTGCGAAAGGGCAGTCTCGTACCTGTCGCCGAAGGTGCCGAAACCAAGATTCTGTCCATCGAAATGAAGAAAGTGAGCGAGTCTCATTGCTGAGCTCCCTTGGTCACTCGCGTGAAAAGCTCACTCAAGAATTCGCGATGAGCCAGATCGAAGCCAGGCAGGATGCGCTGCGTATGATGCTCACGAGAAAGTAAGGGGCGCATCTGGATTTTTTGAGAATCGACCACGCCCGAGATACGTGATCTCTTGGGCTGATTTCGATGAAGTCGTGCCATGCGTCGTGGTTGGCGAAGCATTGCGAAAAGGTCAGGAATTAGGTGCTTTATCAAATTATAGCGCTGGCGCTCCTTCACGCCCAGAACATGCTATTTCTTTCTCTCGAGAACTGTTTCTGCCGACCAAACACGGACAGCTGTCCTCGTCATCCATATCAGCAATCCGATACGACCGCCAATTACTTCTAGACTTCCATGCCGTGCAACTTCAATGCGCGCTCAACATCCAATACATGCTAAATGCGGTATTGCACCACAAGTGTCGCGTGCTTCTATCCGAAACGTGAGGTCTAAGAGGTGTAGCTTCTTTCGAAACAGGCGAAATGTCCAGAGAGACGAGGGAAATAAAAAAAAAAGGAAACAAAAATACAAGACGATGTACATGTACAATGCAGGTCTCTTGCGCAGCCCGGACTCAGTCGTCATCAGAGTTGCCCTCGTCCTCATCATCCGTCAAGTCCACGGCCAACTTGTGCGCCTCGTGCTCCATCATCTCCCGATAGGTGCTGTAGCTCAAGGCGGCAAAGGCCACTATGATCATGGAGCCTCCAACGATGGCGGCCCAGCTCAAGGGCTGTCCCGTGAGGAACCAGTCGGCAATGGCGACGATGAAGATGGTCAACAGGGCGGCCACGGACGACAGGACGGGAGACGTGAGGGAGATGAGGACGAGGAAACAGCCGCTGAAGATGGCGTTGGATAGCACAGCGACCAGAATCAGCCAGCAGGTGTGGAAGTTGGGGATCTCGAAGCGCTCAATGTCGAGCCAGTGCAGCAAAGGAATGGGAATCCAGAGCACAGTCAGGGTGAAGAAGCCGATGCAGGAGCCGAAGACGTTGGCGAAGATGGTGCCGCGGACGGCGGAGACTCCCTCGGGCGGGCAAGCGTATCGCTTGTACAGCACCTCGTAGAGTCCGTACAGGATGGACCCGACGCCAATGATGAGGTTGCCGGCGAAGCGAGATGCGGCGCCTGGATTGGAAGGCCCGGACGCAGAGGACGTGGCTTCAGAGGAGGAGGAGGAGGAGCCGGTATCGCCATATGCCACGACCAGGACGCCAAAGATGGCAATGAGGACGGATATGGACTTGTCTTTGCGAAGAGGCTCCTTGAGGATCGGCACGGAAAAGGCATACGCAAAGAAGGCGCTGCAGTTGTAAATGGCGGTCAAGTCCGAGGGCGTGGTCAAGCTGACGGCAATATACCAGCTCAGTCCGGCAATGGTCAGGGCCGAGGTGATGTAGATGGTCATCCGGGCCAGGTACATGACGGGTCTGCCGCGCCGGCCGATGTTGGGAGTGAAGACGTTGATGGTCTGCAGCTCAATCATTGTGACGGTCGAGAGGACGACCTGGGCGTGTTTCCGCCAGAACTGATCCCAGGGCTGGTCGCGCTTCTGCATTCGCAGTGCCAGGACGGTGGCGGGCCAGAGGACGACCCACGACGAATGCGTCAGGTACATCATGCAGTAGGCCTTGCTCCAGCCGAGATCGTGCTGGATGTAGGCCGAGAGCTCCGTCTGCACGCAGAAGGCGACGAGCGATGCAGACAGGAACAGGGCGGCGAAGACGTACTTCTTGCGGGCGGTCGCTTCGGCGGCAGCCATGGCGGCGTTGGGATTGCGCGAGTGCAACGTTGACGTTCGACCAAAGGCCGGATGATCCGGTGTCGCGGGCGGATAGAGGCCCGACGATTCGGTCCCCGTGTTGGGCGTGACGGGTCGTGATTTTGGCGACACCAGGTCCGAGTCCAGTCGAGGCCGTGGCGGTCCTTTGAGCTCCCCATCAGGACTGCCAGACTCCGGGTCCGACTTGAAGAGGAGCGGTGTCCCGGCTCGCCCATCCCGGCCGAAGATTGACCGGCCTTCGCCGTCCATTACCTTGTCTTGTCCTTTTCTTGAAGCTTATTGTTGCTTGGCAGCCGGGGACAGCCGGGGTCACCTCCACGCGGTCGAATTGTCGGCGGAGAGGCCGTTCGCGAGAAACCTCTTCGCAGGTCCAGAACGCAGAGAGAAGAGGGGAAGACCGAGAGTTCCTGGGGATAAATCGTCCGCCATGGAATACTATCGCGTCGTTGACGTGGGAACTTGTATTTACAATAAAGAATGTTTGCAAGGTTAGAATAACGTCTGCGAAGGCGAAGAGATGTCCGCGTCAAAACACAGGCTGGACTCGTTTAGCGGCCGCACGGGACACATGGGGGCGGGGCGAGGCGTTGGAGGGGGTTTCAAAGGGGTAGAGGGGCTCAAGTCCGGGGGCCTAAACAAGGGACGATTTTCAACAGAGGGGGCTCACAATCCCTATCAGGAGTCGTCATAAGTCGTACAACGAATTTCGCGAAAAGGGCCGAACCGAACCATTCATTCGTCAGTCATGTTTCATTTTTTTGTCCCTTCGTCTGTCGCGAGTATCTATGTTCTCCATTTGGCATTTGGATCAAAGATGAATGCACATTCGTGCTTTGATCATGGCGCCCCAGTACATGTCCATGTCATGGCAGCTCTCTGTTCGAGAAGACGTAAATCTAGGTCCTTTCCCCTCTCATCGACTCCAGTGAGCTCTTGTTTCTGATGGCTGCTGCATCATCCTACTTCGCGCCCGCGCCAAAGATTGACTCGGTCGTGTTGTAGCCGTATTCGATGTCGCCGTGCCAATAGTTGGATGAGTTGGGTTTGTTAATCTGCCAGGCCTCCTCCAGGGCCTCGACAACGTCATCTGGCAGCGGTCCCTTTTCCAGATTGTTGATGTTTCTCTCCAGCTGTTCCACGCTCGATACTCCAATGATGATTCCATCGTTGCCATCCTTGACCCTGAGCTTGGAATGATGTACGATCCATCGCAGCGCCGTCTCGATGACGGTCAGGCCGTGTTTCTCAGCAGCGCCTTCCACCAGTCGAAGGGCCTGGAACGTGCTCTCCCGGTAATAACGCTGGCGGTAGCGTGATCCTATCTCCGAGCTGACATCTGAAAAGCGCCCGCTGTCCGGAATCATGTCTTGGGACTTGATCTTGCCAGAGAAGAGACCACCGGCGATTGGGTTATACACGACGACGTCGAGTCCGTAACGATGACAAGCCGCCAAGAGCTCTGGCTCAATGTTGCGCGTGATGCAGTTGTACATGCCCTGATATACAGTTGGACGCACCCAGCCATTATGGTTGCAGATCATGACAATCTCGGCCACCTCGAACGCCGTAAAGTTACTCAGGCCGAGACGAACGAATTTTCCGGCCTTGTGCAGCTTGTCTATCGCTTCGAGCGTTTCCTGGAATGGAGTGCCGCGGTCGGGTCGGTGCAAGTACAGGAGCTGCGAGGGGTCTCAGCCGGTCGTGGATCAGTTGGGGGGCCGACATGAACGGCAGACACGGAAAATTTGGCTTACATCTACGCAGTCAGTGCCCAAGTCTTTGAGGCTTTGCGTGACAGATGCAACTGTCTTGTCGGCCGTGTTGTCGCCAGGTTTATTGGGATACTGCACTTTGGTTGCCAGTGTGAGACCCCTCTCCTGCCATTTTGCCTGTCTCGTGAACGCCTCTTGGCTGCCGCCGACGTAGACTCGAGCCGTGTCCACCTCGCTGTATCCGCGGGACTGGAGAAGGTCGAGAGCTTGATTGAATGTGTCCAGGCTGGTGATACGACCGCCGGCCTTCTCGTCCAGGCCAAATGTCATCAAGCCGAGGATGATGCGCGGCTGCGTGTTCTGCGCGATGAGCGGCATGGTGCTGGTTCAATGACGGTAAAAGTGCGTGCTAGTCAGAGGCTGTCTGTTCGATGGAGTTTTGTTAATATCTCTTCTTTTTCTTCTCCTCTGTTGTTCCCGGGCACGGGGCTAAGCAGCTTCTCGTACTGGCCTTTTTTGAGTTCTGCGGGGAAAGTAAAGGAAAGATGCGACGTTGAGTCTTGCATCATCCTCGTCAATGACGACGTGCCTAGGGCGGGGACTCAGAGTGAGCCTTTCCATCAGTCCGTATCTCCGCCTCGATTGTCCGGTATCGCCACGCTCCGGTTTTCCATCGCCAGAGATAAGCGCGTCGATGGTACAGTATGTATAGTGGTGCGCCCTCTGTGCCGCCGCCGGGTCGTTCAGCGCACCCTGCAACGATCTCAGCCCGAGCTTGTCCCGCGTGCGTACTGTAGTCTACCCGTGAGTGGGGAGCACGTTGTCGCCAATGATCTGACAGGCTGCAGGTTTGGCGGCTGCAGGCTGGTGATTGGTGCGGGGGAATAAGACAGAAATGCTGCGTCAAATTGTGTGCCTGACAAGTCCAAACTTGGGTGAAATTTCCAAAATGGCAACCAGCAACATGCGAAACAATGAACGATCCGAAAAACCACACCAGGCCAGCACAAGGCCTGCATCAGAATCTTTCATGGTTCGATAGTCTGGAAGAGCAGGAATCGCCAAGCTCGAATCGCTCGAGAATTTCCCAGATTCAATCCAACACGGCTGATTTTTCTGCTGCGCCCCTGCTAGCCGGAGCCTCAAGGTGGCACCACGGATACGGAGTTCGTTGACTGCCTCTTTCATTCGCAGAATGCCAAGAAAATGCTCCAGCTGCCCCGGTCTGACATCTGTTGGTTTGAGCGTCTCGCCATTGGTCCGACAAGACCCAACAAGGGCAAGGATGGCGGTTCGTGGTACGATGACAGCGTTCTTTCCAAAACCTGCCCATGCCAAATTCTCCTCTGTCATGGACTCATGGCAGGCCGACAACATGCGGTGGCCTGATGGACATCACGACGTCGGCCATTTCTCTTTCTGTCCTGATCAAGGAGATGTAATGTATGGCATGAATATGACGCACTCGGCCAGGTACAAAAGGCAAATAGGGTGCCATTCGCACACCATCCTGCCCTAGCCGTCCGCTCATACCACGTCCTTGGGTTCAATACAGAAACGTCGATGGTCCAAAAGAGGAATCCCAAGTTCAAGAAGATAACACCTTGAAAAGCCTCCACTCCATCTGCTTTATCTCACATCTTAACACCGCCTGCCTATACGGAAGATGTGCTCTGCCGTCTCCCGCACCGTGTCTCGGAGGTCCTTCTCCATACTTGCGACTGTCCGGTCTGCAGCCCGTTCCCTGGAGCCTCATCCGTTTCAAAGGCTCTCTTACCAGCAAAAGCCCGCCAAACCCGACTATCTTGGTCAAGGCAAGCGCGTTGCGAAGCAGGCAGCTTTGTAAGCGCTTGACTTTCCCCGTCCGCCGCCCGTCTCTTGGGCCACTTGTTGCTTCATGGCTGATTTATGCTCAGTTTCTTTCCTTGTTTCACGGTGCTTCTCGGTTGGCCGTTTGTGGCCAAGACTATTCTTGACGGGCACGTTTAGGCGGACTGCTTTCTGCAACCTCTTGCTCATTTTGCGGAGGACTTGATCGGCCAAAAGCACTGGGTCTGGAGATGTGTGAACTCCTCCGATGACGCGCCGGCGAGCCACTTCCGTCCAGTTTTCCTTGCAACGGCTGCGGTTCCTGGTGCAAGATGTATGCTGTGGCAGTGCATGTCGTAATGAGAGATGTCATTTCTGTGTACATATAGTAGAGGTATCATTTTTTATCATATACCCTGTCAATTGCCACGTCGATGTTCAACTGAGTAATGCAGCGGCCATGACTGAGAGAAGGACGCCATGATCCACATTCCATGATGAGCCAATACGTACAAATTGTTCTGAGTACCAGAACCACTGAAGGCAGTGTGTTCACGTTTTGCTTGATGGTCAATTGTTTCCCAAGTCGGACACAAAATTACGCTGCGATGCTGGTGTCCGAGCCTGTGAAGTTTACTATGAACGTGACGGTCACGTGATGGCGTGTCGACTACCGCATGTGCCGTCACCAATTCACGCGGGTCGCAATCCTAAGCGCGTCTGCCCTTTCACACATCCCTGCAGATCAGAAAGTACGAAAAAAAAAGCCATGATGGAGGACTCATCAAGATGAAAATCGGAGATGAGGGTCGACCAATTGAGCTTTCTGAAGAGGACAGGACAGTTTCGGAGGAAGATGGCCAGCGCAAGCCAAGTTCAAACCCAGCATCAAAAAAGCGCAAGGCTGAGCATCCCAACGTCTCGGAAAAGGTCTACTGGACCGATGATTCAGACGGGCCAATCGTGAAGCCCAAGAAACGAAGGGCGAAGCGCAAATCAGCCGGGAAAAGGCGGGACTCGGACAAGCACAACAAGGGAGATGGCGACGTCGACGTCGATGTCGACCTTGGAAGTATACCGGATTATCTGCGAGAGAGGCGCGTCACTTTTGATGCAAATAAGAAGCTGCATCATGAGGCTGCGCTCATGCTTCCGCCTGATTACTCTGACATTCGATTCGAGGAAGCCGGGAGACTGGGCAGACTCGAGGAGCGGCCCAAGTTTGATGCCAGCAGTGGCATCAACCCTTGTCGGCCTTACAGAGACATTGACCTGCCCCAGTCGGCTGGCTTGATACCGGCCTCCATTGCTCAGTACCTGCGCAACTATCAGGTCGCCGGTGTCAAGTTTCTCCACCGCAAATTCGTCTTCCAAGAAGGCGGTATCCTCGGCGATGACATGGGCCTCGGCAAAACCGTCCAAGTGGCTGCTTTCCTCACGGCGGCGTTCGGCAAGACGGGAGATGAGAGGGACGGTAGGCGCATGAGAGAGGTCAGGTTCTGTCCCGGTCGTTGGTACCCTCGAATCCTCATCATCTGCCCCGGATCTCTGATTATGAACTGGCGAAACGAGCTCAGCCGATGGGGATGGTGGCACGTGGACACGTATCACGGCGCGAGCAAGGACGATGTGCTCGGAACGGCGCGTGCGGGCCTTTTGGAGATCATGATCACAACGTATGACACGTACAAGAACAAGCGTGACGTGGTCAACATGGTCGCCTGGGACGCCGTCGTGGCAGACGAGTGCCATCGGCTCAAGGACAGCTATTCCGAGACGACGAGAGCCATGATGGAGGTCAACGCCCTCTGCCGCATCGGGCTCACGGGGACAGCCATCCAAAACAGGTACGAGGAGCTGTGGACTCTGCTGGACTGGACGAATCCGGGCCATTTCGGCACTAGGGCCGAGTGGATGCAGACCATCAGCAAGCCACTCGCGGTCGGTCAGTCTCACGATGCCACTGTTGCTCAGCTCAGCTTGGCAAGACAAACGGCCAAGAAGCTCGTTGAGAATCTCCTGCCCCGGTACTTTCTGCGGAGAATGAAGTCTCTCATCGCCCACCAGCTGCCCAAGAAGACGGACAGAGTCGTCTTCTGTCAGCTGTCGGACATGCAGCGAGAGGCGTACGAGAACTTCCTCGGCAGCCCGCAGATCGAGCTGATCCGGACCGTGGCAGACACGTGCGAGCACGGAAACAAGAAGGGCTGGTGCTGTGAGAGGTTTCTCCCCGATGGAACCTCGTGGCAGGCAGTCGTCTTCCCGAGCATGACGGTGCTGCAGAAGCTGGCCAACCACCTCGCCCTCCTCACGCCGTCCACCACGGACACGGACAAGAGGCACGAACGGGACCTGCACGCCCTGCAGCTCTGCATGCCGCAGACGTGGAAGCCGCTGTACGAACAGAGAGATCAGATCAGAAGCCTCGTCAGCCCCGAGCTCTGCGGCAAGTGGAAGATTCTGAAGAAGCTGTTGAAGTTTTGGCATCAAAACGGAGACAAGGTGCTCGTCTTCTCGCACAGCGTTCGCCTGCTCCGCATCCTGCAGCACCTCTTCACCAGCACCAGCTACAACGTGAGCTATCTCGACGGATCGCTGACGTACGAGGAGCGGCAGGACGTCGTCGACACGTTCAACTCGGATGCCACGCAGTTTGTCTTTCTCATCTCGACAAAGGCGGGCGGCGTCGGGCTCAACATCACGTCGGCCAACAAGGTTGTCATTGTTGATCCTCACTGGAACCCGTCGTATGACTTGCAGGCTCAGGATAGGGCGTACCGAATCGGCCAGACCCGCGACGTCGAGGTGTTCCGGCTCATTTCGCTGGGCACGGTGGAGGAGATTGTCTACGCTCGGCAAGTGTACAAGCAGCAACAGGCCAACATTGGGTACACAGCCTCGTCCGAGCGGCGCTACTTCAAGGGCGTCCAGCAGGACGAGGAGAGGAAGGGGGAGATTTTTGGGCTGAAGAACATCTTCACGTACCACAGCGACTTTGGCCTGCTGCGACAAATCGTGAACAAGACCAACATAGCCGAGGCCAAGGCTGGAGTCCATCTCGTGGATGTGGACATGGAACAGGCAGCAAGAGACGGCGAGTCCCTGGTCGCTCCGGGAAAGGAGGAGCCCGGAGCCGAGGACGACGGCGGCATTCGTCAACTAGCCACGCTGTTGACGACCCGGACTCAGCAGCAGCAGCAGCAGCAGCCGGTCTCTGGGACGGCGGCAGGCGTCCCCAAGAGCGACGCGATACAGGCCATTCTGACATCGGCCGGGGTCGAGTACACACACGACAATTCCGAAGTCATCGGGACCTCCAAGGTGGAGGAGCAGCTGTCGCGCCGTGCCGCCATGAGATCGTACGCAGACGGAGACTGCGAGGGGCAGAACGCACTTTTCAAGGACAGCCAGGGCATCGGCCATGCTCTGCACAACACGTACCGACCACCGGCAGATGTCTGCCTCCGACAATTCTGCTCCATGGCCCGCGAATTCGGCTTCGCGAATGCCACAGAGTTTGCGCTCATTGTCGAGAGCTGGTCGCAGGAGACTCGGCGGAACTGTCTGGACCTGTTTTACCAAAGACGACGAGGAGGATTAGCGGCTCTGGAGCAGAGCGGGGATGGAAAGATGATGGCACAGGCTCATCGATGGCAGGCTGCGAAGGGCAATGGCACTGCCAAACACGAGGACTTGGTTGATGACACGAAACGTGAGCAGGTCCCGCCTTGTTGGACGAAACATGAGGATCAGGATCAGAAGCAGAAGCAGAAGCAGAAGCAGAAGCAGAAGCAGGCCAAACACGAGGATCATGTCAGGCTTGCAAAATCTCCATCCGAGGTCATCAAGGAGGAGCACATCAAGTCGGAGACGAAGGAGGATGGCTCCGTGGGAACAGCGAGCAAGGTGGAAGCTTCTGGGGACGAGAAATTTCAGGGCAAGGAGGAGGAGGGGGAGGAGGCCAAGCACAGCCGTCTCGAGGTAAAGTGCTCGAAGCGGGAGCCGGCTGGATCGAAAAGGAACTCCATCTTCATCTCCGTTGATGAAGATGACGACGACGACGAACTCTAGGACTTTTTCAGGATAGCGATGGCGCATTTGTGTTTATGTGTGTGAGATACCCCTTTGGCTTGAATATAAATCACCTTTTTTTTCTACACCATTTGCGAGGCGATTTAGGCGCTTCTTAACCCTTTGTTCATCCTTTCCTCTCGAACCCACAAAACTTTGATACTCATTGACGCTATTCCGTCCGAGGCAAAATTTGCGTCACGGGATGCTCCATCTCTCAGCAAATCTTTTAATTTTTTTTTCTCCAGTGATGACTCTCATGCTCCAAATCCAGCATGACCCAAAATGACACGTCCAAAAAACGCCATTCCAACACCAGCCCAGATGCGCCCTTGATTCATCTTGTCGTTTTCTCAAATCACCTTTTCCCCAGTTGCGCGGCATTTCCCCCTAAAGCAGCTCGAAATCATCCAGCTGATCCCTATACTTCATGATGTTCCTCCTGACCTTGCTCCCGACGGACCACGTGACAAAGTCCTCAGTCGACCTCGTCACCAAGTAAGCCGGGTCGGTAACCGTCTCGACGCCGACACGCACGTGGCCCTGCTCAATCAACTTGGTCGCGGCCTGCACCGTCTCAGCCATGCGCAACCTCGTCATGACGACCGGCAGGCGCCTCCTCGCAAAGGCGCTGACCGTCACGCTATTCTCCACGGCCGACAGCTTGGACGTGGTCGGCAAGACGCCCAAGTCGTGAAGCTTGTTGAGCAAGAGGTCCTCGTGTTTCCGCCGGACAGCATTGTCGGGAGGCATGAGGGAAAGACGGTGGGCGAGTTGTCGAAGGGACTGGGCGGTTGGGCAAACAAAAAAGACGGATTAGCCTGGGGCAAAAAAAAAAAGAGCGCACAACGCTGATTGCGATTTTTCTTTGTTCAAAAAAAATTCAAGATTACAAAAAGGAGGAAGGGAAAGAGGGTCCTGCTTACGCCACAGATGCGGTTGTACTTGTGGTAGTCTTCGGGCTTTTGGATCATGTATCGCCGTATGACGGCCTGGTCGCGGTGGTTGTTGTCGGATTTGTACGTGATGAAGTCGGTTTTGCGGAGGAGCTTTTGCTCGTGAAACTTGAGCTTGCGGACCATGATGCTGCGCAGGTGAGAGAAGCCGGCTGGGATGGGATTTTGCGGACGTGGACTTTTTTTTTTTTGCTGCCTTGTTACGAGAGGTCGCGAGACGATATTTGGTGATGATGGCTCGGCTCGATTTGTTATCGATAGGGTGGGGTTTTCTTTTTCTTCTTTTTTTTTAATCAGAAGGTTTCTTTATGGAAAAGCGGGGCCAAAGACCAGCTTGAAGCAGCCTCCATGACAAAGCTCACAACCGACCATCTTCAACACCAAATTTGTTTTCCTTCTCCTGTTTCCCGCCTCACAAAGGAAATAAGAAAGAAAGAAAAGCATCATGATCCCACGATTGGTTCCGTCGCTCCTCGCGCCCCTGCAGCTCTCGCGAGCACTCTCTACCACTTCCCACGCCGCAGCGCCGCCGCCGCCGCCCTCATCAAGCAGCAACCTCCTGTCCATGAGCAGCAACGGCCGACAGCAGCAGCAGCACCACCAGCACCAAAGGCCCAGCAGGTCCCGTGGCGCCGCCGCCGCCGCCGCCATCAACCCCCCTCGTCCCGGAGAAACGGCCACCAACATGCTCAACCGGCTCACCAGGTCCCAGCACCAGAAGAAGCTCGAATCGGTCGAGGCGCTGCGCAACGCCAAAGACTCGGCCGACTACCTCCGACAGATGCCGCGGCGGTGGGAGGCCGGCGACGTCTACTCGCCGCACGACCTGAGCGCCGTGGAGATGCAGAAGTGGCGGAAGCGGTCGCTGAGGAAGAAGGACGTGGTTGACGTTCTCGGCATCAGGCCCCTGGACATGTACAAGGTATGAGAGCGAGAGAGAGAGACATGGTGGCCTGCCTTTTGGGGCGGTTTCACCCCAAAACGTTGCAGAAACGGCATTGGCTGATGAAAATTCCGTCGCCAGAACTTTTCTCTCGTGCAAGAGTTTACCACGTCGTCGGGACAGATTATTCATTCGGCGGGGACGAGATTGCGGCCTGTGAACCAGCGGAAAATTGCAAAAATGATTCGTCGCGTCCAAGGCATGGGGCTGTATCCCACGATTCATGACCATCCCGAGTTGCTTCGGAGCGACTTCTTTCCAGAGAGGAGATGACAAATTTGTGCGTGCGTGCGCAGATGAGGAACGAGTATGCTTGGGAAAGGATATGCTCAAGTGCGACAGGCGACTTGAGTCTCTTTTCATTGTTGGGAGGGTAGTTTAATCCCAATTGTGCTCTCCTTCTCCCGGACTTTGAGCTATGTACAGTACAAATTGTATTATACAACATGGCTTGTTCTATGTGTGTACATGTGTACACTGAGCTTGCTCTCAGCACCTTCCTTGCCAGCGTCATGCTCTCAAGTTTCGCTTCACTTTGATCTGGCAAAGACCGTACTCGTTGACCCGCCTGCCGACCTTGTCCAGCTGTCCCCAGGCCGCTCGATACCTTTTCTGCGCCCATTCGCGAAAGTTGGCTTGCAGGTCTTGTCCCGGCATCGCGTTGTGCACAATGGCCAACCTGGAACCGTCCCCATGTCAGCACATGTCACATGTGTATATGAGTGAATGGGCAACAGAGGCAGTAAAAGAAAAACTCACGTCGTGGCATCTGGCCCCTGTCCCACGTAGGACGCCATGTTCATCACGAGGCCATATACCTCCTTCTCGTGGCCGCTTGCAGCAATGGCGCCCAGGTAGGCATTGTACACAGACGCAGGCACCTCGACATCCATCCTCTCCATCCTTTCCCAGATTTCTCGAGCCTGCTTTGCTCCGCCAGACTTCCTCTCCAGAGCCCAGAAGACGGCTTCCAGGCTGGCATACGACGGGCCCTCGGCAGATCGCGTAACTTCGCTCCAGAAATCGAGTGCCGTCATAGACTTGTCGCAGGCCGTGTATGCCAGCATGAGTCCGTTGTACAGCCTCGTCGTCGGCTGCACCGTCGTGTCCATCTTGAGCATGTTGTGCACCATGGCCAGCCCCTCGCTATCCGGATTCCGCGACACGCCCTCAAAGAACTGGATGTACGTCTCCATGGTGGGATGGAATGACTGATTGCGGTGCTGGCGCATGTGTCCGAAGACGTTCGAGGCCATATCAGGCCGCCTGCGCTCGAAAAAGGCGCCCATGAGCTTCGTCCGGAGCTCAGGACTCGTGTCTTGGAAGTACTGCTGCAACAGCTGATACGCTCCCCACGCCCGCGACGTGCTCGTGCCGGGATCGAGGCAAAAGGCGACAAAGGCCGACTGAATCTCCTCTCGCTGCTGTTCGCTGTACAGAAACGAGTGTGCTGATAAAAGGTCCATCACGTCAAAGCTTTGGTCGTTTTCCAGAAACCTGACACACAGCGCCCCGACTGTCTGCGGGTCCAGCAGCATCTGGTCCTCTTCGACGTTTTGGAGAAGCCCGAGGATCAGCTTGAAGTCCGGAGGAACCTGCTGCGAGAGGAGAAGCAGGAATTGATTCACCGAGCGGCGAAAGTCGTCGAACAAGGCCGTGCCCGACTCGTTCGCCCAGGGTTCAAGGTGCCTGACCTGCTCGTGCGCTCGTTTTGCCCCCTTCAGGTCGCCAGCAGCAAGCCATAGTTGTAGCAAGATGAGATATGTTTTTCCGTTTGGAGCAATGCCCCTGCTCGCTCCGAGAGAAATGATATCCTCGCCCAAACCAAAGTCCCCCATCTCAAGTGCGACCGTGAGGAGGCCGTTGATGGTGTGGACTGTGGGTGAGAGGGGCCCGTTGCGATCGACCATGTTGGCCATCATGGCATCGACCTCGTTCAGCGTCTTTCCCAGCAGCAGAATCGACTGCAAGATGACGTCCCAGTGTTTGGCTCGCGGCTGTGACTCGCCGAGTTGGCGCAGCAGAGACACGGCCCATTCCTCGAGGCCATTTCGCCTTGCGAGCGATGCTATGGCGCGGTACACCCGCGCGTAAGGAAGGCTCCTATTGATCGGCTGGTTGAACCAATGTCGGGTTTCCCCCACGCAGTCTCTGGCAGCAAAATACTCAACCATGATTCTCTGCATGCCTGCGTCAAAGGGAACGCCATTCTCCGTCGCAAAACTGACCAGGTCGACAAGCTGCTGTTCCTTGCCTTCCCTCGCGAGACCACGACCGACGTCTTCCAAAAGGCGGTCATCCTTGGCCAGAAAGGCAAAGTACGCCGGATCTGCCCATTTTGACTTTAACATTTGCAGCGCTTCTTCTGCGGCTCCGTAGATGCTCAGCATCTTGACAAGATGGCTCCATTGTATTTCGACGGCGCGCGGTCTCTCGGGGAACTTGCTCGACGACCATGCTCGATGCAACGACATGGCCATGTCCACGTGGTTTCGGGTTCGTTCGCAGGGTTCAATTTCGACGAGAACTTGGCGTGCCATGGACAGGTCGGCGGCGGAGAGCGTCTTCGCATTGACTTGTTGCTCGTCCTGGCTGGGAAGCGTCGTCAGGTATTCCAACAGGCGACGGCACTGCAAAGCCTGGGTGCTATTCATCGGTATCCTCCTCCTCAGTTTGGAATGCATCAATCTTCTCCAAGCCTCCACAAGCTCTTCCACGGGTGGCGGTCGCAACTTGTCGAGCATCCGGCTCCTCCAAACCATGACCTGCATCCATCCCGGCTCGTACTCGGTTTGTCGGATCTCTCGGGGCGGTTTTGGAAACAGCGCATTGAGAAAGGACCGTTGGAAGCTCGTGTGCACCTTGGGTCGCAAAACGGCTCGCGGTCGGGGGGCATGCAAGAGACAGGACGGCGCTGAAGTCGGCCGAAAGACGACGAGACGGCGGCCATGGCGGGCCAAACTTGCCCTCATGACGAGACTTGTCTACCAAGAATTTACACGCCTGTGGGCTGTCAGCTTGCCAATTGGTGGATTGTTCTGAGAGGCACTTGACTTACGACATCGTCCTCGGCGTCAACAAAGTCCCTTAGAAGGAAGTCGAGGTCCTGGAGGAAAGCTGTCAAGCAACGACGGTTCCAGTAAAGCTCCGGGTTATCTCCATCAATGAATGGGCCCACATCCTCACCTCTCTGCACTCTGCTCTGCACTCTGCACTCTGCGGTTTAGCGAAGAAGACCCGTCGGCGGGAGTGACCGCAGTTACGCCGCCAAATGGCAAAGAAGCCACGATAAAGCCACATTTTTTTCTTCCAACCTTCAAGGTAAAGCAAGCTTGGGACGTGAAGCTGGAAAGTGTAGCTTGCCACTCCGCACCTTAATTCCGTTGTCTTCAACGAAGGCGTCTTGCGGCTTGTGAAGCCGGCTACCGATGACCGGCCAGATCAAGGTGATTCTTCTTTAATTCCCTACCTACTGCAGTTGTTACTCGCCTTACGGGCAGCCCGTCAGAAAGCCGTCGAGTGAGCCTATAGGAAGCTCGTCGCAGAGATCGTCATCAAGCCCGCCAAGAACCCTTGCCTAGAGCCTTGCTACAAAGCCCGTCAAAAAGCTTGCCAAGGAGGCTCGGTGATGAAGCACATGAAAAGGAAGCGAAGCAATCCTTTTCCGCAAGGGCTCCCGGCCGCCAACAACACCGTCAGGAAGTCGGTGGTGTCGAATCCAGTTACCGCCTTGATGCCTTGATGCCTCGCATTTGATTGACTGGCGTAGACGCTCCTCGTGACAATAGTTCGAGTAGTCTTCGGGCAGGCTAGAAAAGACGCAGACCAGCCAGCTCCCTACATCGCCCCCCACCAAATGATGAAGAAAGAAGTACAAAGCGGAGAGTTTAGCCCTGGCTTGCTTTCCCCAAAAGATTTGAATCTTGCATTGTCTGATAATCCAAGGGGAGAGGCCAGTCAACAGGCTTCGTCTAGATCTAGTCCAATCTCGAACATGTCCCGTATTTTTTCAGCATTTGAAGGTGAATCCAGGAATGGGAGCAGGGCAACTGGAATTGCCTATATTGAGTGATATCGATGAATGCCAATAATGCGAAAGCACAGTTTGGCCGGTGACGGCTTATCGTCATTACACAGTCCAATGGGAATAAGTGAGGGGAAAATGAGGGGGGTGGGCGAGAATGAGGGCACAAAGAGCTGCCACGGAGGTGGCCACAGCTCCTTATTCTTCATGCAATTGCAAGGATTTGCTGATGCCCGGCGGCCATGGACAGGAGAATGGATGGATCTTGGTCCAATGAGGAGCGCAACTCAGTCACTGCTCGATACCTGTGGGGATACAGGACAGAAGCAAGGCGGCTCCTAATCAAACCAGCATGTACAAAATCAAGCCCGCCGTCTTCCAATTGGAGGATTCAAAAATAGATAGAGAATATCAAAAAGTACAGGGCCAAGGTTGCCAAGGTTTGGGGTCTCTCGTCCACGTGCCTTTTGGTCCGAACTCACCTCCTACTCGCCCTTCATGCCATACGGTGCTGGACAAGAGGGTGGTCGGGCATACAAGAGACAGCAAGAAGAAGCTGAAGTCGGCCGAAAGACGAAGAGACGGCGGCCTGGCGGGCCAAGTTTGTCCCCATGACGAGACATGACGGGAAGCTCTCCCAGAAAAATGCCACAATGTAGGGAGTACGGCAGGTGGCCAAACGAGACTTTTGCGCGTATTCGTCTGAGGTGGTGGGATCATTTTCGAGGCTTGGCAAGCTCCCCTTGCGCTTGCGTGCAAGAGCAATTCCTCTATACCTCTGAACAGAGTTGGGATCAATCATTACCCTTTTCTTCGCCCTGGAGCGAGAAGTGCTCTGCATCTTTGTTATGCGTCCACCCCGTTGGCATACTTTGTAGATTGTTGTTGGCTAGGACGGAACACCTGGGTAGAGAGGCTGTTGCTGACGAACATGGTCTCATTTTCCAAAACCAAAGTCTCTCCGATCCTGGGCAAGTTGCCACTTCTATCTGATTCCAACACAAGTTCCGTATCGCTTTAGCATCTGGCCCACCACGACGAACCCTCCGATCGCAGGTACGACATATACACATAACGATGCGAAAAGGAGCAGGAACAGATATTGCGACACCACCTTCAGCTGCTTGGCGTCGATCGTTTTCTCGGAGTCTTCATTTGATACTGCCTGCGGGAGGCGAGGCCCAACACTGGAGCCCTCCCATGCGCCGGAAGACATTGTCCACAGAACGGGTCTGGTTTCGAGAATTGGCAGGATAACCGTGCCGTAGGTAACGCCAACTGTAGGACCCATGCAGAGCCATAATAAAGTCCACACGCGCTGGTAGAGAGCACTTGACCCAGCCTTGAATTCCGATATTCCACCAACAATGGCAATCGGTACCGAGGCGACGGCGATGGCAACCACCATCTCCCAAAATGCTGGCCAGACGTTTTCAGGGTCCTCAAGCGAAGCAAAGTAGCGAAACACAGGTGGCGCAGCGCCACCGGGCTTTAACAAAGAAGCATGCGCTTGGAGGACTCTCGATTCCATGACGTCGCTGATGCGGCCGAGAGTGTTGTGAAACGGATACCTTTCCGAGAGCCCCTGGGCTTGCAAGTCGTCTCGAAGCCTATCCAGCGTTGGAGAGTTCACGATAGTGACTGTCTCATATTGCGGACATAGCAGATTGCCGAGCAAGTTAACAAAGGACATCCAAACATACGGCGCAACAGTCAATCCAAAGGCAGCCATTCCGAAAACCTCGACTTGGTCTCCGCGAGCCTGGTATATGGTGATGGAAGTGAAGATCAGTTGTCCCAAGGCGACCAGAATCTTCACGAGGTTATGGCTGCAAGATATGTTGCCGTTCAAATGATCCCTTGGCCCGAAGTAACTGGAGAGCTGCCTCCGGATGATTGAGTAGTAATCATCTTGCAGCGGTCTCCCTTCCGAGTCCCTCTCTACGACCCCATCATTCCTGAAGGTGGTCCACGGGGGCAATATGAGAAGGCTGCATCCTCTTGGCAGCCTCGAGACTCCATTCACTTTGGTGGACGAGATGGCCGGTGGGAATACTATTTTTTTTTCGAGCAGAAAAAATCAGCAAAATCCTTCTAGCTCGTTCAGAGGCGGGCTGGAAGAACAAGCTCACCTCGGTCAGTGTGCCTTCCAATGTCAACAGTTTGGGCAAAGGTGCCGCCTCGGGATTGACGCGTGTCATCTTGCACATCGTCGATATCCTCCCTGACCACGATGCAAAGAGCGCCGGCTCGGACAGCTTTGGTGAGCTCGGTCGGAGCAAAGGCAGCGCAACTGGCAATGACTCGAATTCCCGTGAGAACCCCTGCTCCTGGAAAGCACACGGCTAGGATAATGCTCAAAATACTCGTCAAGTCGCTCTGGCCAGGACGGGCAACGACGGTCGCCGCATGTGCCACATAGTTACCGAGAAAGAAGATCAATATATCCTTCCACTCTGTCGGCTTGCAGACAAGATTACAATCGCCGTTGTGCTCATAGCCAGCCACGCCGGAGGAGCAGGTTGTGTTGTTCATGATGGTTTTCTACGCTGAGCACAGTTGACTCGTTTGACGCTAGGTCAATGGCAGCGAGACGATAGTCATAAAGAGAATTCGGTCGTCATCCGCCAAAAGGGCATTCTATCTCTCCACATCATCGAAGTGATAACTCAGCCTCAGCGTGCTTGCGATGCAGGCTCAGTCAGCAATGAGCATGCATCCATACCCTAGTGGGTTTGGTCGAATGCAACAGCCCTTCATTTCAGACAAGGGTATAAGAGGACAAGGTCGTGATAAAAGGGGGCAGTGCCAGACAAGAAAAACCGGTTGACGAATCAAAGCCTCGTCACAAGCGACACATAATGAACGAATCTGGCATCGCTGACGAGGCTCTTGCCGCCGATCCAGCTTGATGAGGCGTCAGCGATTTGAATACGTAGCAAAATTCTATGTATTTGCTGCCAACACTGGAGTTTTCGGACATCCGTAATCGAAGGAGGCCGCCATATCTAATCAGGCAGCTGAACCAATCCTGAACTTTGAGGCACATCTCGCAGGAAGTACATAGTGCCTGTCTGCCTGGGTAGATGTGAGTAAATTCGCAGTTCCAGAGGATTGAATGAGCTGCTTTTTTCACCCTACAGATACCGGGTCGTTGACGAAGTGATCAGCTAGGCCAGGTGGCGCTCTCTTGTGCTGTCACACAGTGTCACACAGAGAAAGGAGGTCGGATAAGCACTATTGTTGGGACACGAGCAAACGGTGCCCGCAGCGGCCCGCTTCATCCCGCTTATGCAAGGCCCAATCAACAATCTGAAGGTTGGGTGAAGGAGGCGCCGTCAGCGCATGGATGAAACCAATCCTCTAGGGGACCGAGAACCAATGTCGTACATCTCAATTCAGCTGCATCTGCGATTGGACGTAATTTCTTATCCAAACCGCCGGTCTAGGATGTGCAAACCCGCGTCGAAACTCGGCGGACATGATTTAAGCGATGCCCTGAAGTAAGCCGTGCTTCACTGGGACCTGATGCGACGAGAAAAGGGTGACTGTCAAATCAGCTACCGGGCCAGGTTCTAGCATGGGACGTGCGTGGTACGTTCCTTACCTCAGCCAACCAGCTGTTCCACGTGACTGGACGCTTTCTCGGGTCACGAGCTATGTACAACACATTCGAAGCTTGACAAGAGGATATCTTTTCGGCGCAACGACAGCATTCAGAGCTTCGCCATCATGTCAATGGCATCGGCTGAGAAGTCAAATGAGGCTTCGTCAAAGGTCCTGCCTCCTCCTGTCCCGATCATCGACAATCCCCTCTCAAAGGGTATCGCATCCGTCCGTCCGATCCTGCTCCTCGGGCTCTTCTACCTTGGCTTTCAGACACTCGTCGCTGAACCCGTGTCGGCGCTTCGATTCGCGCTTCCCGTCGTCGCCTCGATCCAAGCCGCATACGCCATTATTTGTCTGCCTGCCGCTGGCTCGCAAAACGCCAAGGCGGCCAGGAAGCCGCGCCCCGGCGAGAAGCGGAAATCCGACGCAAACACTCCAAACTTCATATCGGTACGAAACATTTCTCCGGGGCATTTCTTCTTCATCTTCTTACCGAAATTACCGCGGAGTGGTTTGAAAGTCTTGCTGATGAAACAAATCTTCTTCTCTACTAGACTGCCATTCTCGCCCTGCTGCTTACAGCCATTTTTATGCCGGTCGTGCACGTTCTGTTCATCTTGTTTGGTGCTCCATTTCTCGATCACATAGCCCACACCTTTTTGTGCGCGGCACATTTTTCTCTACTCGGAGTTTTTCCAATCTTGTACACGAGAGGTCTGGACTCTCAAGCTCTGGTTGCTGTTGCTGGAGCTTCAGTCCCCTTGGATGAAAGTTTTGGCAGCTTGGTCGGGGCGGTTGTGGGATCATGGCTCGGGGCGATTCCCATTCCCCTGGACTGGGACAGGGAATGGCAGAAATGGCCTGTCACGATACTCGTGGGCATGTATGTCGGATCTTTGCTGTTTGGCTCTGCGTCTGGGACAATTTTTTATGGCAAATGGATGAGCGACACTTCTTTAAAGGACGAGTAGATTCGTGGGTTTAATCGTCTTTGGCCTTGTCAAGAGCAGAGTGTGATGTCTGTCAACGAGAAAGACCAAGGCCGATGATGATCAAATGCCCGGACATGACAACACGATTGCGCGGCTTTCTTTGTCTGCTCTTTTGTGTAGAGCTCGTTGCATAATTACGACCTGCCGACCCCTCGGCTCTGTCCAGATCATTGGGCTTGGGAGTACTACACCTCGGCAGTCTGAGTTGCTCACGCTCACGGACGAGTAGGAGAATTTTTCCGAGGGCTAGCTGAAAATTAAAGTCCATACCCCAGATGATAACAACACCACAGCCACTTTGGAACCAGAGGCGGAGATTTTTTCTTGTCATCTCTGGCTCATGGTCCCTGTAGTCCAATTACAAGGTCTCCTGATGGCGCACCCGAATTACGAGTCTCCCATCAACAGTGCTGCCGAATGGCCCATAATGATAGTTTGGGTAGGATTCAAAGAACCCTGCCGAGTGGGCGCAAGAGCGTCATCGCATGGCGTCACCCCCTGTTATTGCCTCTTGACCAAAAAAAAAAAAAAAAAAAAAAAAAAGAACCGTCATTATTTTGGGCATTGACTGCGGTCTATTTGCTTCCCCTGACGGATATGTAGGGGTTGTGTCATACCAATGGGAAGACCAACGAGTTGCTGGGCCCATCATCCATTCATTCCTTGCTTCCCAGAGCATAGGTTTTAAGACGAAATTGTGGAGAGCTGGCGTCAACGTGGGTCGCTCTCTCTTAAAAGATTCGGCCAGATCAACGATTTGAGCCATGCCACAGGAGATCGTCAGAGTGGCGCATGACACGTCTGACAAGGTTTGATTGGCCATGACGAAACCGGGCACGAAACAGCGTAGGAGGAGGGCCGACTGGACTGGTCGTGGCGGTGCCCGTCAGGTGTTTCTTGGTCTCTCTTGCATGAGGAAAACGTGGGTAGCTACCTCATCCCAGGGACTTGCTTGTACGTACAAAGATGATGTCGTCGAGCAAGATATGCCATGTGCGATGGACAGGGAAAGCGCAAATTGGCGCAACGAGGGCTGGCATCGCAAGCACGCGGTGGCGAAATCAAAGCTCTGACTTTCACGAGGCTGTGTGGAAAGCGGAAACAGATGGCAGGACAAACCTTTCTTTGTCTGCGTACACATTTACGGTCACCAGGGAGCAAAGAACTTGTGCGACATGTTCTAGCAGAGACAACCGAAAAGCTGTTCAACATGTCCCTTTCTGCCAAGCCCAGCAGGTCAAGGAAGCAGCACCAAGGCACAGCGTTCGCGGGGGCGAGTGGTCGCCGCCCCATACTCCCGCGGCCAGCGGGAATACCTTATGACGACGATGTCTCCGTCCCACTGAACGGGGCTAGGAATTAGGAAATCTTGGGCGGTCTCCCCACGACCATTAGCGTAGTCGATGACGCAACGCTTTCCAGGCGGACGTGGCTTGGCACAGACGTACCTGCCATGCCGGGGAGCCTGTTTTTGGGAAGTTGTGCTTCTTTTTCGGACTCAGAATTGGTAATACTGTACGGAGTACATTCAGCATTGGTGAACACGACATGGTGTCCCCTGTGCCAGCCCTTACCGGCTTGCCTGCCTTGCCCGTTTCCCCCTCCCACCCCTTCCACCCCTTTCCTCGGAAGGGAAACGCGGCCGCGTCGTTTTCGTGGAAACGGGTAAGCATGTAGCATCACCTCGCATGCGGCAGGCCATGCTGCAAAGTAGAGAGGGGAAGAAAGCCCATAAAGCCCCGTCTAGGCCCTTTCCTTCCCCCCCCTTTCCACTTCCCTTCTTCTCGTGGCTGATTTCATCCTTCTCCTTCGTCATTGTTATCGACTTCTTCCCTCCGCCTCAAACTCTTCGTGGTCATCGAATAATCCGTCAACATGGCTCTCACCGCAAGGTTCGTCACCCTTGCCCCCCAATTATGCTTGCATTTGTCGCCATCTCATTGCCTGCTCTGTTTTATCCTTCGCCAAGAAGAATTATCCGGCACATCCGCACGTCACGTTGCGACGTCTCGGCCAAGACACTGTCACTTTTTGCGAATTGCCGTAAGAAAACTAATTGGAGTGAATGCTTGTAGCGACATTTGCAAAGCCATCTTTGCCATTATTTTCCCCCCTTTGGGCGTGTTTCTGGAGACTGGCTGCGGCTCTGACCTTCTCATCAACATTTGCTTGACCATTCTGGGTATGTTTCGCCTTTTCGTCACAAACATTTCCTATTTCATACTCCAAACAATTGGGACGAAATTCAAATCACGCATTCGTTCCTGTCCAATTCATGCTCGGACCAGCGTCACGTTTGTTCGGCTCGAAGCAGTTGTAGAAAATTACATCAAGTTACCAGTCCTCCGCGCACTCATCTAACCCCCCTTGTTTTCCTCTAGGCTACCTTCCCGGTATCGTTCATGCTCTCTACATCATCTACAAGAAGTAGGCGCGTGGGATGATTCGAATGATTGTACGACCTCCTCTGTCGCAACTCGCCGAACTTCTCCACCGGGATACGATGCGTTGTAACTGAACAATCCGATGTTTTTGTCTTGTTGAATTTCCCTACCTCTGGTTTGTCATGGCTAGCCTTGAAAGCGGAGGATATGGTGATTTTGACGCGTGAGGGAGGATGGATGAAGCTTGGGACTACAGACTACCAATTTTTCTTTTGTACTTCTCTCTCGATACCACTGGACATCTTTATGCAGTAATTCAAATACCCAACCGTTCCCAATAGCTTTATATCCCTAATCTACATATGCAGTAGCATATGGCTTCAACCTAGTGTTTCGTGATCGACGTCTCGTCCACGGCACCGACGCGGGCCTTTCTATGCGAATGCAACGTGGTCTCGAGCCGCCGATAGGGGAATACTTGTTGTTTCGGGGGTCATTGACCGTTCGCAACCGAGCCGGCGAAGGTTCTGTTGGGTCTTCCCCAGACAGTTACGATCTGTTGGTTCAGACTACCGACGTATCTAATTATCACGTCATGTCCATAAGCGCCTTATCTGTTGGAATTTGCAAGTGAGCTTCTGCGCTTTCGTACAACGTGTTCATTTTTTGCCCTCTAATGGATGAAGGCTGTTTGCCTCAAGCCACCAGTTCCACGACGGATGTTGCTTCTTCATACCCTGTTCAGCACACACGCTTCCGAAACGCTCCACGAAGCACAAGCTCAGTCACCAGTTCTAATCGACCAAAGGGAGCTAGCTACCTTGGCCGGAAGGAATGGGATACGTGCAGATGTGCAGTTACGAGCGCCTTCCTCTTGGTATCTAAAGTCACTCGTAATTTGTAATTCACCTATTTGCAAAACATGAGATGTACATTGGTCGTCCTGGCAGACTTTGATTCAAACAAAAAAAAAAGTCATCATGACGCCCGCAGGGCAGGGGAGATGTATGTGTAAAAGAGGGGATCCGGCTCAGAGTGTGTTTAGCGATGTACACTTGGCTCTTTTACGCCTCGATTCTGTCACAAGGTTTCAACGTCCATCTAGGGCCTCCGGACGTATGCCAAGCCTGCATATCTGAAGCCGCGGGTGTGTTTGTCCTTGTAAATGAAGACTAGCTGCAATGACCGAGAGTTTTTGCGCGAGAGAGTAGACGTGCCTCTGTTACGGGTCCGGGACGGACTCATGCTATGCATGTGACGTGGTTTTGTGAATGATCACAATCGATGGGAATGAGTGTGCTTTGTGAGACTCGAATCGGCGGTGCTTGTGGTGGCCAAAGTCGGGTGTTGCTGTGCAAGAAGGAAAGAAACAAGGAAAGAAAGAAAGGTGTGCTCGTCACAAGATAGCACAATTACTCCTCGAGCGGCTTGAAGAGGATTTCGTTAGTGATGGGCTCAAATGCGGTCACGGTAAGAAAAGCGATGGACGTGGTACATTGCTCACAAAGAGTGGCAGGCCTATCTTGCGTACACATACACGGTTGCGTCGCTCACTTTTTTGAAATGTCTTTTGGATGCTGCTTGTTCTTTTGACAGTTTTTTTTTTTTTCTTTTTTTAATACTTTTCTTTCATCAATGTTTAGTCTATTTACAATCATCATCATTGGACCGGCAAAGAAAGATGCATGTGCGGCATATGCAGGGATCCTGCCAAACCAGCTCTAGTGCTTGACAGGATGCACCATGGCATTGGGCGCGTAGACTTGTCCGTTGTGAAAGGCAAGAATGCCCGGCATGGACGTCCCGGGCTCGACGTAGCCGTGAAGCCAGGCATTCATGATGTTGCGCGGGTATTCAGAGTTCCACCAAAAGCTCAGGCCTCTGTCCGCAAAGCGGTTCGGGTCCGCGTGCGACAGACCATCGGGCGAGTCCTCTGGCACGTTGCCGAACCAGGGCGTCGTGGTAGACGGCAGCCATTGCGTCGGGTCCCTGGTCCAGTCGTCCCCAAAGTCCTGGAAGTGCGCCTCGTGAGGCCGCATGTAGACCGGGTGGGGAGGATAGCTCAGCTTCAGGCCGTGCCAGAGTGTCCACGACGGGAGCGTCGCTTCGCCGGGGACCGCCAGCCCGTCGTCGCGCTGGGCCTCGTGGATCTTCAGCAGCAGGTTTCTGCTACCGCGCATCACAGCCGGCGGACAGTACCACCTGGGCGTGTCGAAGCCCCGAGCAAATTTGCCCCGGAGCCAGTCCTTGAAGAGCCAGCCCTCGACATCGGGGATGTAGGCGCAGAAGCTGCTCACGATGGTGTCTGCCTCCTCGCCCACGCCCCAGGAGAAGTCGTCGTCTCTCGGGTCGGAAACCGGCGGCCGGGGTCCGATCGGTTGGATCTCCTTGATCTTGACGGCGTCCCAGGCCCGAGACTGGCCGTCGTTGGCTTCGTCGACTCGTTCGATGAAGTCCTGGTATGATTCGTATACTTCGTCGCTATAGGTGAAGGTCGAGCGCTCCAGCGCTTGCTTGCGAGGCTCGCTGCGCGCAAAGTCTGACACGGCATCGAGATACTTGCCGCTGTCGCCGAGGAATCGCTGGTCCATCTCAAGTTGCCAGAAGTGACTAAATTCAGGATACTGAGATGCGAGCAGCTGCAGAGGCTGGTACACCTGGAAAAATGTTCTGTTTTTTAGGGTCTTTTGTTAGCTCCCCATGTCTTTTCCATGCTTTCTTCCATGAGAGAAAGAATCCGAGTCAGACAAATAAAGCGGAGAGGTACTAGCTCTACTTACGTGTGCTCATCTATTTGATCGTACCACGACTCGAGGAGATTGTCGTCCCACAAGACCGCAATGGACTGCAGTTCGGGCGGAATATTTGCCGCCTTGAAGGCAGCGTCGTAGCTCTCCTGGGAAGAAAAGATGTTTTGACCCTTGTCCTGTATATGCACAAAAAGAATGACAAAGTAGTCACCGCCGGTGCGGAGCGATGCCTCGACTATCAAGGAACGAATGTGCCACAGATCCTCCGGCTGGTAGTCGTAGCTCGCCCAGGAACGAAGGACCAACGCCGTGCGTTTGGAGACTGTGGTGTCGTCGGCAGCCGCTGTCCACGTCGTCTGGTTCTTCCACGCCAGTCTCGACTCGTTGACGAAATGGCCAGACGTCTCGACGGCTTTGGGAAACCTGTGCCTGTTGCGCTGAAAACAGTCGTTCTGCAGTTGTGCCCAGTCGACTCGATCCCAGTCCACCCTGGTGCGATTATACCAGGCTTCGTCTTCTCCTCTTCCGTACGGCCCGTACCGACCATCGGCCGTGATCCATAACTGCTCAACGCCGAGAGCACGATGCGAGCCAAGAAAGGGAACAGGGTATGCTGCGAGGTGCGTCTAAGCGTCAGCGAAGAACACAAAAGCTCCAGTCCATGTCCCACGGAAAGGACAGATGGGAAGAGGAGCCGAGGGTCTCTTCTCTCTTTCTTACATGTTCCCTCCAAGTTGCCGTACTCTAGCTCGTCGTCGACGCTATCAGACAGGAGTCTCCCCCGCGGACCAAAGCAAGAGACTCTTGGCAAAGAGCTGGTCACAGCGCCTTTGCCCAGGATCCACGGACGCTTCTCGACCCTCAAACTTGGCGAGCCGTAAAGAACAAAGCCGGCGACGAGCCAGAAAAGGACAACGACGGAGGCCGTGTAGCCATTAAGGTAACGAAGCCGGTTGCGCCTGTAGACGGCAGCAGTCCAGCTCGACCTCGGGATTTTCGTCAACATGGGCCGCAGAGATGCTCAGGACCTGCCCGACGGCGACGATTCGAACACCATGAATTCGTTGAATTCGTCCTGACAAGCAAAAGTCCCCGTCACTGCCTGAGCATGTGTCGTCGATCAGGACCCAAGAGACAGTAATCAAGGGCAAGGAAAGAAAAGAAGGGAAAAAAGTCAACACGCCAACACGCTACGAGGGGCAGATACAGATAAGGAATGAATGGGAACGAAAGGCATAGGTGAGAAGAATGAGACAAGACCAAAGAGAAAAAGATAGGACGGAATATCGAGCGTGGCCTTGAACCATGGTTTTAATCATGGGAATCGGGCGCACCGCATCTTCACATTGATTGACTAGCGGGGTCTCTCTCCTGACTACTTGGATCTGGTGGAGGCACGCCGAGCAAGAATGGACAAAAAAAAGAAGGCTTGTGCTCCCGCAGAGGCGAGGAGGAGGGGGGGACGTGTTGAGAATGTGATCGGCATGCCGATCGGGCGTCTTTTCGTTTCGACAGGAGAGCAGCACATGTTTTGGTAGCCGTGAGCAAGCGCGTGTGTGTGTCTTTGTGTGTGTGTGTGTGTGTCTTGTCACAAGCAATGTCGGACCGCTGCCTTGCGTCCGAGCCCAATGTTCTAGGGCAGATTGCAGATCACGGCAAATCTATCTTTCTGGCCAATGGCAAGGCAGAGCACAAGGAGGTCACTGTGATGGATCTGGTCGTGCATCTAAAAAAGCCCCCCCGGATTGTATCTGCGGGGCTGCCAGGCCAGTTTAAAAAAAAATCGGGCAAATGAAAGCTACTTGTCGCGCCACCTCTGATTGCCCTGTAATCAAAGTCCCGTCAAGCCCAAAGCGCCAGCCATAGCGACTTCGCCTTCGCCGTCGTCAGGGGCGAGCGTACGCCACCGGTGGGTGTTCCTGGAAGTTCGTCCAGGGAAAGGAACAAAAAAAAAAGAGGGTAAAAGCGGGCTCGCAATACATTTCCTGTGCCCGTTCGGTTTTTAGGAGGCGGGTCTGGAAAGGGGGCGCCCTTGCAGCAAAACCTCGGGCCGCTTTGGTCAGACCTCTTATTGCAAAGTACGCGAAGTGTGTGAAGATGTCGCAGTCACCGGCATCACCGTCCCATGCATCGACACGAATACTGTGGACACTTGGGGGCAGCAAGAGGGAGAAGGAGCAGAGGGAGCCCAGCCACTTCTTCTTCTTCTCTTTCCGTTCCTTTTTTAGCCTTTATCTTTTTTTTTTCTTTTTCTTTTTTTAGCATTATATAGTCCCGTCTGGTCTTACTGTGGCGTGACTAGGTGGAAGTCAGCAAACTGCAAGGTAAGTCGAGTGCTACGAAGCCATTTTGATTGCTTGAGCGGTGTCATCTCATCCCAAAGCTGGTCGTTCTTGAGGGGAAAAAAAAGAAAGGAAAAGAAAAAGAAAGAGAAAAAGAAAAAGAGAGTGAGAATGAGAGTGAGAGTGAGAAAAATCCAGGACAATGCTTGCTACGAGTTTGGCTCCTTTTTTTGCGAATCAAACCAGCACACAAGAGCCTTAGGGTAGGTGGAGAAGACCCCCAATAGTGGTGGTGTCAATCCCAAAAGGCAGAGCACGAAATCGCTCGGCCAGACGTTGTGTCCAATTACCAGCCACCTCATCCCAAAAAGCATCTTCAACCAGAGATGACAGGATGCTCGTGCTACACCAAAAGAATGCTGCGCAACAACGCCTCTGTCGCCAACGCCCCCCCCCCCCCCAGACTGTCAAAAAGACAGCCAGTACCGCCACTCAACAAACAATCAACGCCTACCATGTCTTGCGCCTTCTAGGACCTCATAAAAGCTCCCCCTCCCCTTCGTCGACCAAGTCATCGTCCGCTTCCCAATCGATATCGGCGGCCATTTCCTCAGCTCTACGCTGGACCTCAGCCAGTCCGGACAGTTCGGCCACATAATCCTTCTCCTGCAAAGCCCTTTTGACAAACCCCCATCCACCTGTGCGATATGCGTCCAGTATCTTTGGGCTGCACGCGCTGCAACAGTCATATGACTGGCCCCGAATGACGATGTTTTGAAATGTAGAGACGTAGCCTCGAATTTGATGCGGCACCAGACCCAGCGGATGGTTGGGAGGCTCTCGATCTGGAATGCTGCCGGGCGTCGGTTGCGGTGCCGGCGCATCTTTGCCACGTGGATGCTGCAGAAGGCTGATGAGAAGCTCGACGAGGAGAGCCGACGCAATGGCCGCAACACCGGGTCTGGTCACAGTGCACTGCTGATCGAGGGTCTGGTCCTTCATGGACTAGTGTGACGTGTCAAACAGGTCATCGAGAGCCAGAGAACGAACACCTGGTCAACTTACATCGGATGGAGCCACCACGTCATTACAAAAGTAGCAGCCGAGCGAGATTTGACCGTCCTGCTTGGTTTCCGAGCCGTGTCTCATGACCACGTACGAGTCGAAACCGAGAGCGGCGTTCATGACAATCTTGTTTCGAGCTTTCCCAATCACCGTCGGCAGCCATCGTGATTCGCGCGTGTCCATGAGGAGGAAAATGACATCGTGCGCGTCTACCAGACTCTCCAATCTCTCCAGCTCAGCCCTTGTCTTGGCTTCGTCGGTGAATGGATGCCCCAGCATGGGAACGGAGAATGCGTGGCCTTCGCTTTCAACACCGGGATAAATGCGTTTGAGCATGGCTGCCGCTGCAGCAGCCTTCGGTTGGCCACCACTGACGCAGTCGCTAAACTCGAAAAGAGGCTGGCGTACAGGGTTTGAAAACGAGACCCGACCGTAATCGACGAATGTGACTTTTCTCACGCCCCATCCCAACAGATTTCTCGACACGTAACCACCAAGAGTGCCAGAGCCCAAGAGGAGGCACTTGGTGCTCTTGATCAAGTCCAGATCCAGATCGGGGGCGATGCGCCATTTCATCAACTTCAAGTTCAAGTCGACGGATGAATCAGCCAGTCTTGCTGGATCCATGTATTCTCCCAAGTTGGCCAGTTGGGCTTGTAGTTTCCCATTTCTCGATCTTTCCCAGCCCGTGACTTTTGGCATCTCCATCATCTCCATTTCCTCGACCCGGTCCATCTCGACTGGAAGCACGACGCTCCTGGCCTCATGTCTCCTGGCCCAAGTGTCCCTAAAGCAGAGGATGTTTACCCTGGACATTCGGAAGCGCTGTCGGACGAGAACCAGGAGATTTCTGAGTGGCCAGCCGGGCCCCTCAGCGTAGGCTGACGGGTCGACGAAGGCGACGTAGCAATCGTCCTCGGGCACTTGATTGAAGAATCCGGCCTCGAAACGCCGCAGGGAAGCCACTTCCCACCGATAGGGCAGCCTCGTGGACGCGTCGTTGTCATCGCTCTCCGGTTGTTGACCACGAACCTTCTTGGCGAGGAAAAAGCCGTGCTCGCGACTGTCGACGCTGTACCGCCAGGTCCCGACCCTGTCGACGAGACCGGTACTCTCGTCGGCGCTGAACCGTTGGCTGCGTCCCGACCTTTTCCATTGCGGGCTAGAATGCAAAGCAGGAAAAGCAAACCAGTACGTGAACTTGTACTTCTTGAGATCGGCGTACGAAAGGATGACAAAGGACGACAGAAGTGAAGGCACCGAGTAGATGGTACCGTCGTTGATGGCGTCCCAGATCTATCACTCGTCAGCAACAGAGGTGGGTCACGAGGCTCGAGACGGAATGGTGTGAAAAAGACCTGTCTCCCGGCCGTCTTGATCATGGCCGCTTTGTCCATGTGTTTAAAATCCTCCAGGGTGTTGACGTTTTTTATGATGCCCTCTCCTCGGACGATTCCAAGGGGAGCACTGAAGGACAGAAGCTGTCAATATTACACATTTCCGGGGCTGGTAGTTGCGTTGTCCTTGTCCGCACCTTTGACTAGTCAGAGCATTTCCCAGGATTTGCATCTTGCAGCTGGCCTCGGGCTCCTCCACCCGGGGCTCGTACAGCCCGAGGACATTTCTGGCCGAGTCATCCAGCTTGTCATAGTCAAGCTTTGACGCGAAGAGAGCCGAGTAGAAGGGGAGCTCAATCTCCGAGGTGAAGGTGGCGAACTGTAGAGGCGCGGCCATCACGACAGGCGAGCCGGAGTCGGGCCGGAGCCAAGATTGAGACTGAAGTTGTTGGAATGCGACTTTGCACAAGGGATTGATGATGCTGACGTTTGGGGAGCGATGCGATGCAGTATATTTTCGGCGGAGGCGGCTGTGAGTTCGAACGTCGGTTCGTCAATTTGTCGGCGACGAGCTCTGCTTCCC
Organism: Hypocrella siamensis; assembly: GCA_000731825.1. NCBI lineage: Eukaryota > Fungi > Ascomycota > Sordariomycetes > Hypocreales > Clavicipitaceae > Hypocrella > Hypocrella siamensis. Next base: position 22,403 of record JMQE01001567.1, on the reverse strand, counting down.
TTATTGCTCGAGTGAACAGGAGTAAGGATCAGCGAGAAGTGGTGCATCGAGTCGAGTCCGTGGTGTTTCTTCAAATCGTCATATGACGAGGCAGCATCACGAGCAGCTTTGTCGGCTGGATGACGAAAGGTACGCTGATGGTTGCTTGCCCCACGGAGGGGCTAATAAATCTGCTGCTTTGTTTTGCTGCCTAAGAGTCCCAGGACTGCGGGTCCGGACTCCGAAGTTGCGGCAACGAACGGTTACAATCCAACAGCCTAAGCTCTGGATTCGCAAGGACAACATCAAGTAATTACCAACTCTATCCAACGCAGACGCAGTGGTTGGAAATGGCGGGTTTGGCCAGAATCTTCTCATCACTTGGTGTCAGCCAAGATCAGATGCGTTGAGTCGAGTTCATTCGACCTCATGACGTTGGATGCATAGACTTAAGTTCCTATCGCATTCTGGCGAATTCAATCCATGCTCAGGTCATTCGCATGCGCTGGTCATGTGAAGTTGACGTTACAACCAGAGCCAGTATTTTCTGGCATTTTCGCATTTTCGCATTCTCGCCTTATTGTATTTTTTTTCTTAAAAAAAAGAAAAGGAAAATAAGGAATAATTTAAAAGGAAAGGAAATAGATAGTTCTTTTATTTTTGTCAAAAAAAAAAAAAGAAAGAGGCAAGAAAAGATGGACCCTGCATGCTCAAATCTCTACATGTATCTCGCGCTGCACAAATTGAGGCTACTTTTGAATTGCGGACATGTTAAAGTGAATTTGGCGATTTGGCGCGCCACGCGAATCACCCCCCACGCGACGACACTTTATGCAGCCACGCCGACATCCCTTCCCAATCGTATCAAATGAATCGAGGAAAAAAAAGTCAAGTCGCGTGACGCAACTCGGGCATCGGCGCAAAAAAAAAAAATGCTCATCGGCATCTGCGGAGGTGAGGGATTTGCCACAACCAACCAAACGAGCAGAGACAAGGAAAAGGTCGCTTCGCTAAAACACACACCCACGACGCAGGCATTTGCTCTGGCAAGAAAACCGTCGCGCAATATCTCGTCGAGCATCATGGCTTCAAGCAAATCTACCTGGAAAAGAAGCCCCGGGGGCCCAGGGGAGACACCACGCCAGCAGGCCACGAGAAGGAGAGAGCCGGCGCTCCATCACCTGGACTGACGAACAGCCTCAAACCCAAGTCGCCCACTCGCACACCGTCGTCGGGCGCGTTTTCGGGCGCGCTGACGTCGACGGCTCTCACGACCGACGACGACGATAACGGTCGCCGCTCGGCGTCGGACACGTCGCTGGCCTTGCGCCCGCACGACCAGGTCCAGGTCTGCCAGTCATTTTCGTCGCCCGAGGCCCTCGTCGACTACGTCACCCTGCGCTGGCGGAACCGCTTCGTCACCACCGACATACCCAGCGAGGCGGCGCTAGATGTCCTCATGCGCCGTCCCTTCTTCCTCCTGCTGTCCATCGATGCGCCCCTCACCGTCCGATGGCGGCGCTTCCAACAACGCGCCGCCATCGCCTCTGCTGGCAAGGAATCCAGCGAATCCTCCTCCTCCCGCCCCTCCGACGTCAGCATTAGCCTCGACGACTTTGTTTCCCGCAGCGACTCCCACCTGTACGACCCGGTCGGCGGCTTCCAGCCACTCATCTCGCGCGCTACCGTCAGGCTGCTCAACACGTCGTCGTCGCTGGCGCATCTGTACGCCACCCTGGGCAAGCTCGACATTCCCAACCCTGACCGTCTGCGTCCGGGCTGGGATACGTACTTCATGGCTCTGGCCTCTCTAGCCGCCCAGCGATCCAATTGCATGAAGCGTCGTGTGGGATGTGTCCTCGTCGGTAGGGAGCGTCGTGTCATCAGCACCGGATACAATGGTACCCCTCGCGGGATCCGCAACTGCGCCGACGGAGGATGCCCCCGCTGCAACGACGGCAACAGTTCTGGCGTCGGCCTGGCCACATGTCTGTGTCTCCATGCCGAGGAGAATGCCTTGCTCGAGGCCGGCAGGGAACGAATCAGGGACGGCTCCGTCCTGTACTGCGACACCTGTCCGTGCCTGACGTGCAGCATCAAGATCTGCCAGGTTGGCATCAGCGAGGTCGTCTACGCTCAAGCCTACAGCATGGATACCGAGACGTCGGCTGTCTTTGGCCAGGCTGGCGTCAAGCTGCGGCAGTTCATCCCGGTAAGTCTTTTTCTTTTTGTCAATGCGCATGAGCCCCATCAGAGTCCATGGGCGCGGAGGAGGATATTCTTTGATTCCTCTCTCTCCTTCACTTTGGGGGGTGATTTTTTTTTCAGTTATTTTTACCACCTGCTAACGTGAGAGCTCGACATGCAGCCGCCAAACGGGCTAATACATCTCGAGAGGATGGATCTATACTGAGGAGCTACAACTGACTGAGAGGCAAGGCAAAAAGGCCGGGGGGATGGGCTGCATTTGGCCTCCATCTCCGGACAGCAACTTTTTACTGTGCACACCTTGTAAGCGTCATGCATTGCTATGGTAGGTGCATGGTTTTGGTGTCCCAGTATTTGCTGTGTGCGATACTCATGATATCACACGTGTGGACTCGACTATGATCTATTGCAAGGTCTCATTGACCTTGACTGGTGGCGCAACTTCCTAAGGCCTCAATCACATGCTCGCCATCAACGGAGCAAGCCTTGTTGTGCACTTCGTCGGACTCCGAACATGATCACCAGAGCGAAGTATAGAAATCTTGTTCAGCGCCAACATCGCTCACCGCGCCTTCTTAAAAGAAAAGATTGCAGCAAAATTGAGGATGAGTCGGAGTATGACTGATCTACATATTCAATGGCTGGGCAACGACACATACGCCTGTTGATGAAGATCCCCTTTTCTTGGCGGTCATCATAATGTAGGCGGCGAACAGATAAAATTTTTGTCATAAACTTGGACTTACGTACAGTACCAACAGTACAATGCGGTGAGGCCTCAGCTCGTTCGACTCGACCAACGCGTTCCGGAAGGATTGTCTGGAGTTTGTTTACATCTCGAAACGGTGGGACCCTTTAATGCAGCCCATAATTTCCTCCATTGCAGTGATTCGTACCTGCGCAAGCTAGTACGTACGCAGCCTTCATGCAGGCCTCAATCACGGCCGGCAACCCTGTGAATTTGCATTGATCAGTGAGAGTCTGCCTACCTCCATTGGCAGGTAGACTTGCAATGACGAAGCAGTTAAGCAGCACGACGATGGTACGCCGCCGGATCTTTCAGAGTCAAAACACGAAACTCATGCAGCCGCCATGTTCTCGTTCAGCCCAAGCACAATGCCATGGGAATGCTACTATGCTGACGTAAACAAATCCAGTGTCCATCCGGCTCGTTGAAAAAGAAAAAGAAAAAGAAAAAATGAGACATGTCCCGTTCAGTTTCTTGTACCGTAGTTCTTGAGCCATAGTTCTAGTGCCGTAGTTCTGGTCACCCAAGGAAGTTGTGGTGGGGTGGCTCCTCGTCAACAGGCGAAAGTTGCACCCGGGAAGTCAAGGCCCCTGGTCCCAGACGACTAGTAGCCGGAGAAAGCATGAAAATGGGGCAAAACCAATATCGTCCCGCATGAAATCTGAATGAAGGGCAGATGAGCGTTAATTTCGAGTCCCTGTCCTTCTCCAATCCGATGAGCTCGTTTTCTTCCAAATGATCTCGACATGAGGTGCCTTCCCGGTTCTGCCAGAGCAGCTGACTGCTTTGGGTGAAAGGCATTCCGCGGCAAGGGAACATGCAGGAGTTGCCCATCCATCCGGATACGAAACGGAATCGGCAGCTCAGGGGGCTCATGGGCATGCCACTCTGCCTGGCATTTGATTGTCATGTCTCCGAGAGGCTGTGTAAACGCTGATGAGACGCCGTACGCATCTAGTGCCAACGTACTGTACCTTGCTCGCCACATGGTCATGCGGTGGCAATTATGCGGTGGCAAAAGAAAGCAGAGGCTGGCTTGAAGATCAACCGAGTCGCGGAGCTCGTCAAAACTACCGTCCGAGCTTCTAAGACCTTGGACCTGGGGTCCCTCGGACGCTGTTTCCACATCCTGGACCCTGCGGACGTGCGGTCGCGTCGATGGGACTAGCCGTCTGGCAATGGGCAGAAAAGAAAGGGTTGTGGGTAAGAATTACGGAGCAATCTACCTGAGGGAAGCGGGAGCAGAGGACGCCGAGACGTTCAAGACGACGCTCGAGACTGGGATGTTCCTGCTCGTCAGGGTGGCATGTTGACGTTTTGTGATGCCCCTGGTCGAGACGCGTCTCGGCGCGTCGCGCTAACCGTATCAAGTAAGATGGTAAACAAATGCGTCACTCCATCGCCTCATCCGCACCCCCCTTGCCACATCACCGCCATCGCTCGCGCCTGCCCTGTTCAGGCCGAATCAAGCTTGAAGCGGGAGTCGCTGGTTCCTTCCGTCCCAAAACTGTACCTGCTGCCTGCCGGTCAAAGAGAGCCCTCTCTTTGCTGCGCAATTGAAGCAAGGCGGAAGCAACGCTGCCCGACATCCACACGTTACATTTTTTTTTTTTTCATTCCAGCCGTGAGCCTCTGCTTGTGTGTTAGTGTTTTGTTCATTGCGCCGTCGTCATCACGTTCTTCGTCGTCTGGCAAGCTGCTTTGGGTCACACAAACTCCTCGTCGAGCCTCGCGATGTGCTGAGCGCTTACGTGCGACTGCTGCAGAAGGAGGCCGTGAGAGGGAAAGGAAATAGGGAGCAGCAGGCGATCCTGCGTCATGTGCTTGCGTTGCGCACGGTGAAACGCATATACCGCTCTCTCTCCTCTCTCTTCACTCTCTGCTTCTGCCATCACATTCACTGCACCCACAGACAAAGACGCAAAAATTGCCCACGACGTTGTTGCCTGCCGTCGGATTTCCCTCGCCTTTCAACACTCTATTTCCCCACGGCAAGATATGAAAAACTAGAATCAGCCACCACGTCGCCACTGTTCCCATTGCGACAGAGGCTGCGCTCCGCACCACGGGGCACATTGGACCCTCCGACCACTCTTTTCCAAACCTTAGATTCATCGATCCCAACCCAACGCTTTGATTAGACTTCTTTGATCTCGAGCCTTGTGGAGCTCACACAACGACAACCAGCGCTGCTCGGCTCCTCATACTCACGTCCGTCTGGGGATCAAAGGTCCAAATCTGTACCTCACAAAACAACCTTTGACTCACTTGAGCATTCCTTAGGGCATCACAGTCCGCGATAGCCTAGCAAGATAGGAGATAGAGAGCTGCATTCCAGCAACATTCGTCAACACACACAGGGCAATGTCTTTCTCTAATGGGGGAGCCACCCTGGCTCTGCCCTCGCCCACGCACGCACATCATATGGACGTCACATCGGCTGTGCGAAGCCTTCGACGTTCCATATCACGGTCGCCGTCCAAGTTTCTATCGAGAGCAAGCTCGCAAAGCTCGGATAGCTCACAGGCCTCGCCTCAGTCGCCGTGCCGACATCTCGGGGCCACGCCGCAGCGACAATATATCGCACCATCGCAGCCGCAGACAGCTCCGCCAGCTGTGACGTCCACCCACGCTACTGCTCCTCATCATCCGTCGCCCCTGACGCCCCTCCGACCTAGTGTTAAACTTTCGTTGCGCTCCGTCAAGTCGGCCAAGACGTCAACCGGCGCGTTGTCGCGTCCGCTCGCGCGCATTAAGGTTTCGCCGAAAAGCCCTCTTAAGCGGGCGTTGAGCGCGACCCCGGATTCTGGGAACCTTGCAAGACCCTTGGGATCGCCGTCTCCAAAGTCGACTACTCTACGAGGGCAGGATAAGAATAGATCGCCAACTCGCCCGACGCATGGTCTCGAAGACAAGTCCTCCCGACATAGCTTCCATCTGGACGTATCAGGATCTTCGCTGTTCGCCCATTTCAAGGCCCTGGATTACCCTAGCAACGAATCTTACATGGTATCAACAACAGGCGCGCTGAAGCGCAGCGACGCGACTATGAACCTTGACTATCCCAGTCAAGGTAGCCCGATGGCCAAACGACGCAGTCTGCACGGAATCACGGGTCTGGCCCAATCAGGTGATCTGAACATATTTGGCTCCTTGACAACTTCATCTCAGAGCTTTGATATCCACGAAGATTCGCCGTCTTCTGATTACGAACTTTCTGCAACCATTTCCGAGCCCTTGCATGCTCGACACGAGCCTCTTTGCGGTTCAAGCGGAATGTCAAATCTCCCCAAACGATCGTCTTCGTTACGCAAGTCGACACTGCAGCAGCGCCACGGCGACAAAGGATCTTGGGGCAAGCGATCGGGAGAACGGCAGCTCGCTCACATGGGAGGCGACACCTCGTCGCCGGCGCGAAGCCGGCCTCGGCTTTCCTCTGAACATTTTGTGCCGCCTCCGGCATCCCTGGACAGTCTTTTCGGCGCACCAGCACCTCTGCCAAACTCATCTCTTCACCCGCTGGAGAGCAGGGCTCATCAACCTCACCCTCTTTCTAAAACACTCACTACTTCATCCTCCGGCAACAGCTTGACGGAGGAGCCCTCAGCTTGTGCACCGGCACCTACGTTGGCCGAGAAGCTGAGACCTCATGCCTTTTCGCGTTCTTTGCCTTTGAATGCCACTAGGCCTGCTACTCGCGCGGCCAACGACCACAGCAGAGGCGTTGCCACGCCTAGCCAATCAAACAAGCTTTATTCTCCTGCCTTCAACTCAACTGGTCTCATATCAAAAGTGAACCGCAATCTGGAAGAGGAGGCAATGCAGAAGATAGCCCCTCCGGATACACCGTGCAAGAAAAACCCAAACCCATTCGGAACCTATCCGCCGCCACCAATCAGCAAGGCGCTCAAGAAGAAAGGGAACAATCGGAATTCCTTCGCCGGAGTACCCTCGACGCCTTTTCAGCAATCGTGTCCGCGCCCGGCAGATACTGTCGAGCGACCTCCAAAGGGCCTTTCCATCTTTCAGCGGGGCCTGACCTCTCAAAGCTCGAGACGCGGCAGTATTCTGAGTCTGGAAGGCGAGGAGCGAAGGCTTTTTTGCGATAGCAATGAGCTGCTGAGTCCGTTGGAAGGGGATATCCCACCGACACCAACCAAGACAACGGCCCTTACTCCGAGCTTGAGCAATCTCAGTGAACAGTCCCTGGAGAGTCCGAGTGCTAACCGAACATTTACCCTGCCACTCTCTGCGATGAAGCCGGCTCCGTTTGCACCATCACGAGAATCGACAAGTGAGTCAAATCCCGAATGGAAATGTCTGTCAACTCTCTGAGTTTTGGCTGAGACTGACGAGAAAATGTCTTTATAGAGAGCCCAGTAGATGGACAACGAACACCGCAGACGCCACAGGAGACCATGTTGCCTCTTGACACAAGCCGCCTCTCCATTTCACAGTGCTCTGACAGCTTTAGCGAGAATGGCATGCGCCCTCCAGTCACCCCGACTACGGCTCGTGACTTTCGATCATCCACCAGCCTTCTCGTCACACCAGTCAACGCGCGTGCCGCTCCCCTGGACATGGACAGCAGCTTGCGCCTGAGATTTGAGAAGGGTGAACAAGTAGGCAAGGGCGAGTTTTCAACTGTGTATCGCGTCAGCGGGGTGCCAAAATCCAACGGGTTCGAAAGTCAGACGCCCAGGAGCAGCGCCTCCCGAATTTCGGCAAGGCGTCAGGTGTTCGCCGTTAAGAAGAGCCGACGTGCGTATCAAGGACCAAAAGATCGCGAAAGAAAGCTCCGCGAAGCTGGCATCCTAAAAGCGCTGTCACTTGCTGAGCATGTTGTTCAGTATGTTGATCATTGGGAGCACAACAATCATCTCTACATTCAAACAGAATTCTGTGCAGAGGGCACATTGGACAAATTCCTTGGAAACGTTGGCCGAGGGGGCAGATTGGATGACTTTCGTATCTTTAAGATTCTTCAAGATCTATGTCTCGTAGGTCTTGCCACTTGTTTCCCCTCTGGCATTTGGAGACTCTGGTAATCGCTAATAGTAATCACAGGGATTGAAAGAGATTCATGACGCCGGATTCATGCACTTGGACATGAAGCCAGCAAACATACTCATCACTTTTGAAGGAAGCCTGAAAATCGCCGACTTTGGGCTCGCCCAGGCATGTCACTTGGCTGAAACTGTCGACATCGAGGGCGACCGAGAATACATGGCGCCGGAAATGCTGAAAGGCAAGGCCGGTCCGTCGGCCGACGTTTTCTCCCTCGGTTTGATGACATTAGAGGCCGCAGCAAATGTGGTTCTTCCTGAAAACGGCCCGACCTGGATTGCGTTGAGATCGGGAGATCTCTCTGAAGTTCCCAGCCTCACCTGGACACCGTCGATCGAAGTTCAACGGGATGCGATTGGCAATCCCACCGAGTCGGCGCGCGGCGATGAGCTGCAAGTTGAAATGAGGCGGACTGCCGGCAACCTGTTTAGCTCGTTCAAGCAATCGCAACTGCAGCAGCCGCCCGAGTTTATGGTCGAGGCTTACCATCCGAGCTCACTGGATTCCATCGTTCGATGGATGACAGCTCAGGAACCCGCAAGACGGCCTTTGGTAGAGCAAATTTTGGAGCTCGACGGATTGGTGTGGGTGGCTGAGCACCGAACTGCACCAGCGACGATCTACGAAGGCAGTTGGGGCCCGGGCGAAATGCTGCCCGTTTCTATTGCATTTGACAGCGACACGGAAATGACGGACGTCTAAGGACGCAGTCATAAAAATAACAAGATGGGTGCTTCTGGGGACGAACCACGTCATCGCCGAGTGACAATGTTTACCCTTGATGACAGTTGATCCATTCCTTGGCCTGGGCATCGATGCGAAGACTCTTCGCATCGATGAAGAACAAAAGTCGGGCAAAGGCTTTTGCTGGTGGAGAGGAAGATGAGATGAGAAGAACAACGACCAAGAAACAAAAAGAAGATAAATGGGAGGGAAAAACGAGTGCATTTTGCCTGAGCGACGTCTTGTGAATAAAAGAGGTGACAGAGAGACAGAGAGAGAGAGAGAGAGAGAGAGAGAGAGAGAGGCGGACGCCTGCTCACGAATGGCACGGTTTGGTACCATCGGATCGAAACGCGGTTGGTGGACTGCCAGTCGTTTACGAACGTCAGCGAAAGACACAGCGATTCCGCCCGTATTCTCACATTATTTGTATTTTACCACTTTTTGCTTTCTCATCATATTTGAGCGTACGACGACACCCAGCTGGTTGCTCATCGATGACGACACGGCGAAGCCCACACGGCAAAAGCACGGTGCTACATCGGTCGGTGGCAGCTGTCAGCGATAAGTTTGACGGGATAGACAGAGGTTTCAAAATGGGACAGAGTCCAAATGTATGAGGCGCCAGTGAGCGGTCGCATATGACATGTGAAATAGATATCTCGAGATAGGCAGGGCAAAAGGGGAGGTGAAAGGAGGTACTTTGCTATGGGTTCTCTGTGTGGGCTGGAGCATCATGAATCTGAAATGGGCGTCCTGGGGCATTGGGTTGCCAATCTGTTACTAGTCATGGTACTATGAAGAAATGGCATGCACATTTTACGACGCAAATGGGATTTGCAGTGTGATTTGCAGTGTCTGGCGTGGTGCATATCTGATGACCCCTCTTTTCCCCCCCTTTCAAAAAACGCAAGACGCAAGAAGGGGGAAGAAAAGCGGGAGTTGATCCGACCCATCAAACACAACAGCAGCGACAACGACAACAACAGCAGCAGCAGCAGCGTAATGCCACCACGAATTGCGCCGCTGGTCTTATTATCAGCGTTGTGAATCAATTGCGTCCAAAGACTCGGTTCAATAGGCTGATTGACTGAGGGTGACACAATGACGGCCACGAAGCTACGAGACGGGCAGTCTGGCCTTCCCACCGCACAGAGCACGGATTCGTACTGGCACAAGCATCCGTCTCGCTTGCTTCTGGGCCACCGGACCACGGACATACTGCCCGATGCTGCCGACGTCGTCGTCGTCGGGACCGGCATCACGGGGGCCTTTGCGGCGAGGGAGCTGGTGTCTTGTCGCGGCCGAGGCAGCAGCAGCAGCAGCAGCAGCAGCAGCAGCAGAAGCGTCTTGCACCTGGAGGCGAGGGAGGCGTGTTGGGGGGCCACGGGGAGGGTAAGATTTTCTTCTTTTTTTTCCCTCCTAACTTGCTCTTTTTTTTTATAATTTTAATTTAATTTAATTTAACATTTTATGCTTTTATCTCTCTTTTCTCCGTCTCTTTTTGATTTGACTTTTCAAATCTGTTCCCAAGATTGGCAAGAAGACAGAGAGAGCCAGGAGGGTGTTGACGCACTTCTCTGCAGAATGGAGGACATTGCCAGCCCATGGTATACAAGTCCAAGCCCGACGTGGCTCGATTCGAGCTGGGCACGTACCATTTCCTCAGGGAGCTTGTTGCCGACAACCAGGTCCCTTGCGACTGGCGCACCGTGGGCGGCGTCCACGCCGTCTTTGACCATAAGACGTGGGAGGTGGTGCAGAGGGCGACGGAGCGGCTCCCGCCAGATCTCGCGGACAAGGCGCTTCTCGTCGAGGGCGACGAGGCACGCAGCGCGCTCCGGGTGCCGCAGGCCTGTGGTGCCGTGTACCAGCCCAACGCGGCGCGGCTGTGGCCGTACAAGCTGGTCGCTTGGGTGCTCGAGACGCTCCTCCGAGAGCATCCGGCGGACGTGTACAATCTGCAGACCAGCACGCCGGTCGTGCAAGTGCAGCGACGAGAGGGCGGCTGGATCGTGCACACGCCTCGGGGCCAGGTCGCCGCGAGTCATGTCCTGCTTGCCTGCAACGCCTACACGTCCTACCTCTTGCCGCAGATGACGGGCGTCATTGTCCCGGTGCGTGGCCAGATAGTGGGCTTGACGCCGCCTCGGGGCCAGGTTGCTGCGTTGGAGCACTCGCACGTATGGGAGACGGAGATTGGTGACGACGATTATCTGATCCAAAGGGACACCGACGATGACGGCAACGGCAACGGCAACGGCAACGGCAACGGCATGTTGATTCTGGGCGGTGAACGATTCAGCAGCCGCCCCGGCGCGGAAGAAGGAGTCTGGGATGACGGCCTGGTAAATCATGTCATTGGCAAGAACCTGCGCGGCGCCCTCGGCAGCGCCGTCAAGCTGCGGCCCCGGGGGGAGGGAGAAGAAGCGCAGCTAGAGGCTGAGTACGAATGGACGGGGATCATGGGCTACTCCAACGACGGCTATCCGTGGGTTGGCCGGGTGCCTCCGTCGCTGGGCGGCAAGGAGAAGCTGGACGGCGAGGACGACGATCGAGGGGGCAATCTATGGATCAGCGCCGGCTACACGGGTCACGGAATGCCTGTCGCTGCCAGGTGCGGCATACGTGTGGCCGAGATGATTCTGGGCAAGGACAAGTCGTTTGACATGCCGCGCGAGTACGAGGCAAGCGAGGAGAGGGCCAGACGGACAAGTCAGAGGCTGGGAATCCTGCGTCAGGGCCTCTCGGACCATCTCAAAAGCCTCATGACGGACAGATGAAAGGAAAAGGGGGAGGAGGGCCAGATGCGGCATGATGCCCTCTGAAACGAGTACATGACTACTGAGATTACTTTACGGGCTGAATGGAGAGCGTAGCCACGCATGTATGAGTTTGAACTTGTGCGTGAAAGTGCGATTATTTTATTTTATTTTATTTTATTTCATTTTGAATTAGCCGCGCTTGCCTGTGCCAAAAATTCAGCCTCTCGGCGTTGCCGGCCATCCCGGCTGGCTTGACGTTGTCTAGAAGGAAGAAAAAACCCCTCATTACCATGTCGTCGGATCACGATCCATGAATTTCTTTATTTTTTCCCTTTGTTCTTGATACAGAGTATGTCAAAGTCCAGGAGGGCTGACCATGACCAGCACTCACTCTCGTCTGGAAAGGCAGCCAACCATCACGAGGGTCATGTTCCTGGATCAGCGTCGACGGCCCCAACAAGACTTGTTCTAGAATGATCCAAAAATGTTCTGCGCGTGCCCCAGACGCCACCGGTTTTTTTTTCTTTCGCTCTGCATGTTCATCCCGGGATATCCGCCAGCAGCAACCAGTTGGACACGCACACTCTCACACACACACACACACCAACGCCATTTCCCTGCTTATTTCTTTTCCATCGCCCGGTCTGGTAAGTACAATAAATGTCTATTTTTAAATGTGGCCAAATCACCCATCTGTGTGGCTGCGTACTAAGATTTCCCTCCTCCTCCGAGACGAAAACGGGTGTCTTGCGACCAAAAATCCCCGTCATCACTCACACACATTTGGAGAAGGGGGACCGACCGCTTCCTCGGAGAACTTGGGGATTGGCAAGCAAGGGGCTGTGTTGCTCCGCTGCAACATCCCGCGCACACAATCTTACCCTCCAGGCTGTGTGGCCCGAGCTTTATGTCCGATAAAGAAGAAAAAAATCCCTGTACAGTAACAATTTGTGATTGTCGTGACTAAGTGGCCTTTGGGTTGCTATCGCTTGCCAAGGTCTTTATCCGGGGTGGAGCACCCAAGAGAGATGGATTTCAGGGGAAAATGGGAGAGAGCTCCGGCTCGTCGGTCCGGTGCAGCTGCTTATCGACGACGACTTGATAAGTGATTGGCGTATCAGGTCTATAGGGGGAAGGGGGAGGGGGGAGGTTCTTTTTTTCTCTTTTCTCTTTTCTTCTTCCTTTTTCTTGTTTAGACAAGAGAAAAAAAATCCCCGTTGCCAAGTTAAGCAGAGCTGCTGCGCTGAGTGCAATGAGGTTCGCGGGAGGCAGGCCGCACCAGCTTAGCCTCGACCGGATGGCTAGATTGTGAGTCTGATTGTGAGTCTGATTGTGAGTCTGATTGTGAGTCTGATTGTGGCTTGCTCGTCACGCCTGCCTGTAGGAACAATTGACAACGATATCAAGGCATTGTCTTGACACCCCGCCCAGTACTGTGGCACCCATGCCGCGTGATCGTCCAGCTTCTCTCGCCCAATGACAGTCGTCATGATTTTTGTTTGGTTTCTCCTGTCTCTTTTCCCCTCGCCCCCCTCCCCGGACAATAACGCAGACAACAGACGAATGACGCGACTAGGTCCGGTCCCTCGGCGAGACGTCTAGTCGCTCCTTCATCTCGGACATTATTACCCCTTTGTAACGCGAAGCCACTGCGGGGAACCTTGCCAATGCCTTGGGGAACACATCATTGTCCAGACGCTTCAGCTTGGGGCTTCTCCGTCTGTCGTGACAACAGAGTTCAGGCCAAGTCGAGATACGGAGTGGAATGCCAAGAGCCAAGGGCCAACAACAACACATGCTGCTCCTCTGGCCGCTTATCTCGAGATTTTTCCTTGGCTACCCCACTTGGCTTTCCAGAACTTTTTTTCCTTCTTTTGCTTTCTGACATGGATGCAGGGCTAGGGTGTTGCCGATCCATTAGCGAGTCCCCTCTGTCCTCGAACGTCAATCCTCTGTCCTTTGCTCTGATTCTTTTGCTGTTGGGGTTGATGTCAGGGAGGACCGCAATTCTCGTGCAAACTTGAACGGCCGTCCTTCCAAGACCAGCCCTGCTTGACGTGCAGAGGTGTCGTCTCGCGACTGCAGCTATCCGCGTGAGCTGGACAGATCAATCCTTGTTCGCAACCCTGAACCGTGCGGCAGACACGGAGAAGGCGATGCATCATTGTTAGGTCACAGCACTCCAGTAGCCCCGAGTTCCATCCTGGCGACGCTGTCAGCAGACAGGGGTTTTGCTTCTCCGCTGTGTTTGCTCCATGGTGATATCGATTGACAGCAGGTGGTATGGACATTGTGGTCGTACAGATATTCTGGTCGTACGAATATGGTAGTCGTACGGACGTTGTTGTACGGAGCACATTCTGTAGTTTCTGTAGTTTTCGGTCCTGCTCAAAGACCTCCTACTCAAAGACCTCGGCACCCACCCAACCCCCTAGACATTCCACTCACCCACACATCACCCACACATCACCCACACACGCACACGCACACACTCACACGCACGCCCGCACGCGCCTGCATGCGCACCAGTCAACCGGCGACGTGAACTCGATTCGTAGACCGAACCCTCTCAGGCTTCCAGGCAGAACGAAGCTCAAGCCAACCAGCAGCGACGTTCCATGGAGTCCGCTCGCTGGTCAGTGCTATTAGGCAAGGAGCTAAGAGCTGGTCATCGCTGCCAGTAAGGCACATTGTCCTCGTCGCCCAACAACAACGCCATCGGGGGCTAGTCAACGCGGTAGCGTCCAACTTCCCCCAGGACATGGGGCTGTGTATAAGAGGGCAGCAGTTCCTCGCAGTGGCCAAGTTGGGCTATGTACTCCGTATTCGTGGTCTATATCGGAGCTGTGTGTGTGTGTGTGTGTGTGCGCGCGCGCGCGAGTGTTGTGCCTGTGTAAACCTTACCTTGCGCCTGCCGACTTCGCCAGCCGCATTCTTATCAGCTAGCTGCCTTGGCCCGAAACGGACGTATTATTCACCTCGCCTCGCCTTGTTTCGTCTCACCACAAGACCCTGCATTGTCGCTTTGGCAAGAGCGACCGACCTGCTTGCTGCTCTTGCTTCCTATCTCCTTTCTACTATATCCTATCTTGTCTCTCTCTTTCTTCCATCAGACTTCTCGATTTCCGCTTCAAGTCCTCACATCGCAGCCTCACATCGCAGCCTTGGTTGCGCTACCTTGAATTTCCCTTCATCGTCACATTTCACGCCCGTCCCCTTTTTCACAGAACCGAAAATGGACTCGGAAGGCATCCACGCCCGTCCGGGCAAGGGCGACGGAAATGGAAGCGACGCAGAGAAAGGAAGCATCAAGGCGTACCAGTACGAAGACCTCGGGATCCGTGGACTCGAGACAAGCCCCGAGACGATGCTGCACAAGGGCCTCAAAGCTCGACACATTACCATGATTGCCATCGGAGGTGCCCTTGGAACCGGCCTCATCGTGGGCACTGGCCAGGCTTTGGCTCAGGCCGGTCCTGGCTCTCTCTTCATCTCGTACACCTTCGTCGGCCTCCTCGTCTTCACAGTCATGGCTGGTCTTGGTGAGATGGCTGCTTGGCTGCCTCTCAGCGCTGGTTTTACTGGCTATGCCACACGATACTGCCATCCTTCTCTTGGTTTCGCTCTCGGTTGGTCGTATGTTACACCCTGATCAGTACCGCCAAAAAAAAAAAATCCATGTCGTTGCGGCTGGCTTTCTGCTTACATCTCGTGCTAATCAAAATATATGGTAACAGCTACTGGATGAAGTACATCATCGTGACGCCGAACCAGCTCACGGCCGCCTCTCTCGTCATCTCGTTTTGGGTCCCACGGGACAGGGTCAATCCAGGCGTATTTGTCGCCATCTTCCTAGTCCTCATTGTGTGCATAAACTACTTTGGAGGCATCAAGTTCTTTGGCGAATTTGAGTTCTGGCTCTCGTCGTTCAAGGTTGTTGTCGTGATTGGCATTATCCTCTTCTCTCTCGTCATCGCCTGCGGCGGCGGCCCGAACCACGATGCGCCCGGCTTTCGATACTGGAGAGACCCCGGCGCCTTCGCCGAGCTCTACTCATCTGGACCTCATGGCTCTCTGGGCAAGTTCATGGGCTTCTGGTCTGTCATGGTCAACGCCACCTTTGCCTATCTTGGCACGGAGCTTGTTGGTGTCACCGCTGCCGAGGCTCAAAACCCACGCCGATCGATCCCCAAGGCTATTCGACTGACCTTTTACCGAATCTTGTTCTTCTACTGCCTCAGCGTTCTCTTGGTCGGCATGATTGTCCCGTACAACTCCAAGGAACTGGCCTTTGCCAACAAGTCGGGCACTGGTGCCAGTGCCAGCCCATTCGTCGTCGCAGCCACGGTCGCCGGTGTCCGCGTCTTGCCTCACATCATCAATGCCTGCATCTGCATCTTTGTTTTCTCGGCCGCCAACTCGGACCTGTACATTGCCAGCCGAACGCTCTACGGTCTTGCCAGTGACCGCTCCGCTCCCGCCATCTTCCGCCGGACGAACAGCCGAGGCGTGCCCGTGCCCGCTCTTGCTGTCTGCACCTTGTTTGCCTGCCTGGCTTTCATGGTGGTCTCTGACGACTCCAAGAAGATCTTCAACTACTTTGTCAACTTGACCACAATCTTCGGCCTCTTGTCTTGGATCTCTCTCTTGGTTACGTACATTCACTTCCTCAAAGCTCGCCGAGCGCAGGAGCTCCCAGACAGCGTCATGCCGTACGTGGCTCCCCAGGGCCTCATTGGAACGTACATTTCCCTCTTCTTCTGTTGTCTTATCCTCTTGACCAAGAACTTCACTGTGTTTGTTCATCACGACGGGACAACCTTTGATTACCAGAATTTCATCACGGGCTATCTCGGCATTCCTCTGTACCTGATCCTTCTCTTTGGCCATATGCTGTGGACCAAGAGTCGTGGAATCCCACCTCGTCAAGTCGACTTTTACAGCGGAAAGGACATTGTCGATCAAGAAGAGTCTGACTTTCTTGACCTGCAAAAGGAGAAAATCGCCAACAGTCGGGGGTGGAGCAAGTTTTACAACCGCTACGTGTCTTGGTTGTTCTAGATCGTTGGCGCCCTGACGATTTGCTACGTGGAGACTAATACTTACGACGAGCATGGTTATCTAGCCGAGTATATACTGAACTATTGAAATTTTCAAGCCTTGAATCCACGTTTTCTTTAACTCCGTTGATGTCGTGTATTCCTCGTGGAAAGAGCAGTGCTTCGCAATGTCCCGGATGCGTTTGGGACACCAGCCGAACCCCAACGTCTGCGTGAATGTTGCTTCAGGGGGTGCATGACAGGGGAAGCGAGGATAGGGAAGCGAGCTAACCGTTTTAATGGATGCGCTTTGCAATATGGGCAGTACATGTTCCGAGTATCTTAAGGATGCACAAGGACAACAAAAAACGAACACAGGCCTTGGGGTGACTGCACCGGCGTGTTGGCAGGCGTCAGAAATTCCATCAAGGCTGAGCTGTGCGTGAGACACGAATTTCCCGCATCGCCGGCGAGACACGTGTCCCGCACCTTTGCAAAGCAGGATTGAGGTAATCACGCGGTTGATCGCGTCAAGACCACAGCAGCGAATCAACTGGGTGACGTTGTACATGTGAATGGATGGATGGATGGGTGGATGGGTGAATGTATTCCTCTAATCAGAACCTTTTTGTTCTCTATGTCATGCCTTGGCAGACGTGGTCTAATCTACTCGGGTTGGGTATTGAATCTTGGCCAAAAAAAAAAAAGAAAAAAAAACAATAAAGCCAAAAACGCTTAAAGTACAATCGTCCAGAAATATTGTATAGAGATGGAGAGAGACAAAAGACGGACAAAGGTATGAATCCATTGGGTTTCTCTTCCGAGTCAAGAGCCCCGTTAACGCCATGCCATGTATGCTGAAATCAATGTCAAACACTTTTCTTGGTTTTCGGACCCAAGATCATTTGTTGAGTGCCAATGGTAGAATCCGGGCGGGCGGGGCTTAATGCTCCTGTGTCTGTCCTGTCTGCAAATGTGCTCGTCCACGAGCAGATAGGAGGCACGTGATGTGGTGGCAGGGGAATTGATTGCGCAGCAAGCCAAGAGTGCCGAACAATCACAACAATTGCCGCTGACGGGCCTTTTCCTCGGCAAAGACTATGCGGCTCATCTCGAGGACGCGCTCAAAGCCTTCGCGACCCTTGACAGCGTTTTCCTTGAAACGCGTCACGAGCGTGTCTTCGATGCTGTTCTTGATGCGTTGCCAGCCACCACAGAGGGCGGTGATTCTGGCCGACTGCGTAAACTGCGTTTGGTTGTTGCCGAGTGGCTTGTACGTCACCTCCTCCTGCACGTTGACGAGGTTGCTCCAAGTCAAGTTCTGGCTGACCATGGTGAGGGTCTTGTTGGCGGGGTCGACGTACGAGGCCTCAAAAACGTAGCTGACGTCCATCGAGTTGCCCATGACGGTTTTGAGCCACTCGGGCGCCGACTGCTTGCAGGTGATGAGGCGTTCGGTGCGGAGGATGCCTGTTGCAGCGTCGACGTGGCGAGCGAGCGTGTCTACAGCGATGACGTGCTCCGTCTTATTGTTCCACGGGCCGTACTTGCGCCAGTTGGCCGTCGACACCTCGTCCCATGAGTATTTGTACGTGACAGCGTTGGAAAAGACCTTCATGGTGGGCGAACTGAACTGAACACTCGAATGACTGGGGGCAGTAAAAAGACGGGAAAAAAAATCTTTGATCAGCCTTTGGATCCTCGGCGCGGTCCTTAGGGGTCGGTGAATATCGAGCTGGCGAACTGTTCGAAAAACCGGTGGTGGCAAAGAGGGCCGTCGATTGTTTTAACTCAGAATTCGCGTAGTAGCTGCAAGGACAGCCAGTCGGTCGATCTTTGCTGTGACGAGAGAGACGACCAAAAAGACAAACTCGCTGAAGCAATGAAAAAAAAAAAAAAGAAACAACGGGAGCGTCTATTCTTTTTTTCGGGCCAAGCAGAGTCGAATGATGAGGCTCTACCGGTTCTATGTGGGTTAATTATTGTAGCGAGTTGCGCTCTGCGCGTCTGTTGTTGGCAGGCTCAAAACTCAAGCGCACGAGGGAGGAGGGAGGCCGTAGATAATAAATTGGCCCGCATGAGAAGAACCCTTTTGCCGGCCTTCCTCGGAGGGGATTGCCCCCAGGACAATTTTTTTTTTCCCTCGCATTGTCCAAGTGGCGACCATTCCAGATCAGGGACGCGCTATACCAAAAATGGACGACCGCGGTCCATGTCGCGATAAAGCACCGGGAGAGAGAGAGATTCCCTCGACGCTGATTGGCCCTGGATGCTCATGTGCGTTTGGGGCCCCCCCGACGGGCATTCCGCGAACGGCGTTGCGTCGTTTTCTCCTAGCAAGGCCCCGAGAGCGGGATTGCACGGGATCGTCCTTTTTTTTGCCACCGGCCCCTTCTTCTTCACACATTATGTATGGCCTTGGCCCGTACGCCCGTGTGTGTGTCCAGGCGGCCCCAGGCCCAATGCGACTCTCTCCACATTTCCGGTCCGGAGAGCAGATTCTTTGTCTGGGATTGATCCGGGGATACGCACTATGACGACAAGCCCGGCAACTGTTTCTTACGACTGCATGCCATATCAGAAACATTGAAGGGTGTGCTGGAGCGTAGTACGTATCCAGGAGGTCGCTCGGCATCATGCATTTCGCCGTTATTGACTGCAAAGGTTTCCTGTCTCGGGTAGGAGTTTATTTTCGGCAGTCGTCTAAATGGACACTACGTACTTGGTACCTAGGAACCTCGTACGTATTATGCTGCGATCTGGCTCATTAAACTCACGTCCAGGTGTCCAAATCCTGCGGATGACTTGGAGCACGGTCGTGACGGCTAAATCCGTGAGTTTTTGAAGATGCAAGTGACAGCGGCAACTTTGCTGTCAAATGCAGGTTTTCTGCGCGGCACGGTCACGGCTAGTTGCGTATAGTGACGGATGTTACAATTGGACAGATATGGTGCATGTTGCATTGCGCAACTTTCGTGTAAAAGCACATTTTATGGAAGCACATTGTATACAAGGAAGCCAAAGGCAGAAGCGAAGCTTTTCCCAAGATCGCAGACAGTTGATTCGATAGGCAATGTGTAGTGAATGAACTTGACGAGACCAACTTCATCTGACGCCCTTCACAACCTTGTCGTGTTGGGAGCCGTGAAAAGAACGAAACCGAGCTGCTTCTGCTCAATCGCAACTATGACATTGATGATAATCGCACATCGAGTTGAAGAAGCCTGAGAAAGCAGCAGAGGCAAACCGTGCCGGTCTTTGACTGACGCCCTTCACGACCTTGTCGTGTTGGTTGCCGTGAAAAGAACGAAACCGAGATGCTTCTGCTTAATCGCAACTGTGACATTGATGAAAACCGTACACCGAATTGTAGACGTCTGGGCAAGTAGCAAAGGCAACCCCTGTCTGTGTCTCTCGACGCTTGCTTAAGTCAAGATATCGTGGGGAGCGTCGAGCACAAGAGTACACCGTCGTAATGAGGACACGGAGATCTGGCCGAGAGCTCAGAATGCACGTAGAGATCGCCTTCAGAAGTGGTTCCTGTAAAACGTACGTGAAGCTGCCGTCTTTGTATTTCCTTTCAGCCGCGCCATGGACACTCCGGAGGTTTTTGCCTTGCAAGGCTGGCAGGTGCATTTCCATGAGGATCTTGTGAATGGACCATTCCAGACCTTGTTTTCGCTTCTGCCCTCCTCATCATGCATCATTCGAGGCACTTGACTTGCAAAGCTGGCAGGAGCAGGCTCAGTCTCGATCTCGATCTTGCAGCTCATTCGTGGACTCATTCGTGGAAGGCACTCGCCACCCCAGGAGCTGGGAAAAAAGGGAAGGAGCGACCCTCGGATTTTGCGTATAAAAGCCGTCTCGCACTGCGTCTTCCTCTTCTGATTTTCTTTCTTCAGAATCATTCGAAATCCTCTTTCGAATGCACACAACACGGCAAATCACTTGAATCACCTTCCGCATCCATCCACATCCACTCCCTCTCCCTCTTCTTCCTCTTCTTCCACTTCCTCTTCTTCCTCCACGGTTCGATTCCCTGCTCGCTCCCGTCAATCACTCAGCCATCGAAGACATTTTGTCTTCCAGGAAGTGACACTTCCTGGTCAATGGTCATCACAGTCTTCCTTTCCTCTCGATTCCCTGTTCGTCCTGGGGGCTTTCATTCTGGGAGACTCAGCTATCAATGAAGACATCTCTGTGTCTTCCAGAAAGTGACACTTTCTGATGAATGATGGTCATCATAGTCCCCTTACGGCCAACGGTCTGCAACCTAGATGGTCAGTTCTAGAGTTGCTCCGATAGGAAGGCCAAGATCAAATCTCGTCGAGAACATGACAACGATACTGGCGAACATCGTCAAATGTTCCAATGCCTTTATCAGTCAAAGTCTGTCTGCCTAAAACTTCAGACGGCTAGTTTTCGATACATTTTTTCGTCTTTTGTGACGTGACATGTCTTGCACTAGCAACCGATGCCATCGTTGCCCCCAGATTACCCACTTGAACCTCAAAAGCCTTGTGATGCAATTGTGTTCTTTGAAGTGATGGTGATGTGTCGTGATTGTTTTTCTGCCATTCATGCCACTTCTTCCCCCGAATACCCACGTTGTTTCCGTTCCAGCCCACAAGATTCTTGCGACATAGTTGTGTGTCTGCCATTCATGCCGCTCCAGATTTCCCCAGCATACCCACGTCGTTTTCGTTCCAGTTCACAAGGTCGCTGTGATATAGTTGCGTCTTTCGAAGTGCTCGTGACGTGACATGATTGGTTTGGGCCCCGTTGTCAATGCCATCATTGGCCCCAAATTACCAAAGGTGGTAGAACGGGGCTTCTTGCCATGCATGCCCTCAGAATGACAGAAGCGTATCCGCCATGATTCAAAACACTTTGCGATACAATGTGTGATGTTTGGACCGGTCGTAATATTGCCGCAATGATGTCCTAATGCTTGAGGGATGATTTCCATTCTGAACTAACCTCGGGCTGCTGGCACTGTATGTTGACGGACAACGATACTGGCGAACATCGCGAAATGTTCCAATGCCTTTATCAGTCATAAGCCGCCTGTTTTTTTCTTTTGGGTAAAAATTCCTGAGCGGGCGGATTTTCTGCGATTGTGCGAGCAAGCATCTTTTATAGCAATTGCGAGGCCCTGATGAGTCACTCGTCTAGTGGACTTTTGAGTTCAGGTGGCGGGCTAAGTCTTAAACCATGCTCGCCTGAGCGTTCTGCGCTCCCATGATCCAGGACCTACGTAGTCAAATACCACGCCGCGCCCGACTCAGAAGAAGCTGTTGTTTGAATGAAAAACGCATGACTGAATTTTTCTCTCTAAGCACTTTGTCCCATAATATGTGTGCTTTGCAGTCTTGGAGCGGCGGCATCGCGTCCTCGATGATGGGAAGGAGCTCGCAGCGTCCGACTTCCAAGTTTTGGGTTTACGTGAACAAAAAGAGTTTCAGTTGCCTCAGAATGGGTGCAGGTGGCTGGCAGCTGTCAACAATGACTGTGCAGCCACCTGGTGTGGCGGACAATCGTCCCTCGCTGACGTGGGGGTTACAATTTGTGCGCGCCGTTCCTTCCCGCAGCTGGCTGAAATCGGACAGTCCTTCCAAGCGCGATTGCCCATCTTCGGTGTTGGAAGTCGTTGGCGCCGAAGCCTGACGTGATTTTCAGGCGAATTTTGGTTCGTTCATCGTCAATAATCAAGTTTATGTTGACATACTTCCTTCGGGGCTTTGCTCTCATGTTCGCTGAAGACTGCTCCGGACGCCTGTAGAACGCCCCACAAGGTTGCATCAACAAACATCCGCGAGCTTTTTTGCGTCGAGTCGAACCAACCCCTTCATTCCACCCACCCCCCCCCCCCCC